>PVKS010001060.1:44101-155456 GCA_004027875.1 Aplodontia rufa
GTGTGGCTTTCATGGCTCTGAGATCTGGTTGTACACGTGGTGCTGGGGTTTGAGCTCACATACTCATGCATGCTGCGCAAGCGCCGTAACTGCTAAGCCACAGCTCCACTCCAGCCCCAGTACCAGTCCTTTATATTTATTTATTTATTTATTTTTATTTTGAGATAGGTTCTTGCTAAGTTGCTTAAGGCCTCCCTAAGTTGATCAGGCTGGCTTTGAACTTGCAATCCTCCTGCCTCAGCCACCCAAGCCACTGTGATTACAGGCATCTGTCATTGTACCCGGATTGCTATTACATTTTTTCAGCCAGGTTTCCACCATTATCATCCAAGCATCCCTCACTCAACAGTGACTTTTAGTCATAACTTCTCTGCCTATTGTTCTTTCTCAAAATTAATTCCTTTTTGTACTCATTTTTATTAGTCCCTTTAATTATACATAATATTGGGGTTCATTTTGACATAATCATACATACATGGAATATAATTTGCTCCACATCAGTCCTCAGTACTTACTCTTTCCCTTCCCTCCCTCTCCCCCATTCCCTGTATTCTACAAATTTTCCTTCTATTTATAGCTTTTAAAATTTCATTGAATTTCACCTTTATTTATATCTACAAAGCACAAATCAAAGCTACTTCTTACAGACCTTCCATTTTTCTATCTATTTTCTATTAATTTTGCTAAAGAATTCTTATCCCCCCTTCTGTCCCTTCTTCCTTCGCTTGATCTACCACAAATTTGCTAACACATGCTTCTTCCCAGATGTATCAGCAACAGCTTGAACTCAAAGATGTTCAGGACCAGAATCATTTTCTTTATCTAAAGCAGTTGCCCCTCTCAATGACTCTACTTCTCTTACCACCCATCTCTAAACACAAGCAGGTTCTCTTCTGGAACAAGGACCACTTCTGTCCTCTGTAAGCTGGTCTCTCTGCTTCTCAGCCACTTAACACTACAATTTCTAATGTCTTTATGTACTAGTGGGTGTGAGAAAAGAACTTGAGCACAGCTCTCTCAGCTCTCTCATTTTCCACTGTCCATCTCCGTCTGAGTGGCTAACATTCATAATGACTAGGGCTGGTATGCAATGCACCAAGTCTGTATCATTACATTGCTCCATGTTCTTTTCAAGAAAGAATAGAGGAACAGTTGCAGGGCCAGTGCAAACAGGGATGCTTTTGTCCCTTCTCATTTTCTAATTTGTTTCACAAAGCTCAATGCACAGTTTCCTGCTAAATTACTATGTTGCTTTGGATTGGGAAAGCCTGTCACCTTTATCTGAAGCACTGTGTGTACACAAGTATATGAAAACCTGATTTCCTTGCATCAAGGGTACTGAATTTATGCATAAATGAATAAATTATGCACACCCAGTGAAAAACCGTAAGTGAAAGACAAAATTCTTATTGAAGTAAGAAGAGTGAGTTTTGTAAATGATTTGAGGTCAAGGAAGAGATTTAAAATGCTTAATTACCAGTGTGAGATGGGCACCATTCAATCAGAATAGAAGACTGGCCAATTAGAATGGGGGGCAACTTTAAATCACCAGCCTGGTTGACTGGATCCTGGCACACAGGGACTTAAGTCTGGGTGATGACTCGTTTCATCCATAGGTAACCACATGGAAATGGCCTTCAAGTGCTCATCTGACAATTTCACAAATTAATAAATAATTATGAGTGCTAAATAACTGTGAATGGTGGTGGGGGGAGGTCTCGGGAGAGAAATTTAGAAAAGTTCAAATAGTCAACAACTGTTGGTTTATGAGCCCACTTCCTGTCCAGAGAAGCATATATGACAGTATCAAAAGGACAGTGGGCATAAGTTACAGACCTTATACTATATATATTTGATGTACTGTACAGCTACAGTACATCAAAAGTTTTTTTTTAAACCATAAAGGGCACTGAATTTAGACATTTCCTAAAACTATGGATATTGTAACCCATTCAGCAGATGAAACAAATGTTGACTCCCTATTAAACACTCAGGGAAATTAAGCACTTTGCCCAATCTGTAACAAAATATGCTCCTTTTGAGTTTTATGATGTGTGAAGATTGCCAAAATTAACAATTCCAAATCCCCTTATGAAAGACGCTTTTGAACACTAAGCACGGAACCATCATATGACCCAGCTATACCACTTCTTGATTTTTATCCTGGAGAATTAAAGTCATCTTATTATAGTGATGCATGCATACCCATGTTCATAGCAGCACAATTTACAACAGCCAAACTGTGGAACTAGACTAGGAGGGCAGTATGGATAAAGAAAATGTGGTATATATATATCCACTGGAGTTTTATTCAGACAAAAAGAAAAATTAAATTATAGAATTTGCAGGAAAATAAATGGAACTAGAGATCATCATGTTAAGTGAAATAAGTCAAACTCAAAACGTTAAGGGTCATATGCTTTCTCTCACCGAGAGAGGGAAAAGGAAAACAAAGGAGGTGGTGTATTTCCTAAAAATCAAAGGGAGATCAGTAGAGGAAAGGGACCAATGGATGAGAGGTGGTAAGGGCATACTGTTATATTGTGTGCATGTATGAATGTTTCAAATCCTATCAATACATATAACTGTAATGCATCAATTAAAAATGTGGGAAAATTAATAAAATAAAAGAGGCATCAACAACACAACAACAAAAAGACACTTTTGAAAGAGACTCCAATTTCCAGAAGAGGTAGGAAACACAATGGATCTCCCTCACCTTTCTTGACTTCCACTCCAGAGCCCAGGGCGGCCGTGGTGGTTGGTCTGAGCTCAGAGCTACTCTGAGGAGTCACATTTGCTTTGGCTGTGTTGGCTTTTCCTTTCTTGTCGTTCTTGGAAGTGTCACTGGGTACATCAGCTATGTCACTCTGGAACAGAAACATTCAGACTGACCCAAATGAATGCCACCCAAGGTAGAATATCTTCCACATTCTTTATTTTAGTGGATAAATCCAGTCCTCAGTCTCTCCCGTTTCCCTTCCCAAGCTTCTGTTCTCTGAGAGGGTCTTTGCCTGGCAGGAGAGGATGTGGTTTCCTTAGGAGTGCAGCAAAGGATGGAGCCAAAGATGATCAAACACCTTTTCAGGCAAGATACACCTTGTCTTCTTCTAGCTCCTGAAGAGAGGGCTGCTTCCACTCCAAACTGAGGAGTTTGGTAAAGGGAATATTTAAAATCAAATGAAGAAGCATGTACTGGGATAGGAGGCTGGGATGCGAGGGTAAATAGTGAAGAAGCAATAATAAATGCTATTTCCATCAATTCAATGAAATGGGGTAATTGGTATTTCAATATCATTCTATATTATTCCCTAATAACATCACAGATGTTTTCTGTTTCATTTGTATGTGGGGCAGGGGTCCCCACATATGCAAAAACTACTGTCAATGAAGTGGCTTTTTCTGATAATGGCCACCTTTTACTAAATATACTATACTCTTATAGATACCTGAAACTATTATGAAACAAATAAGCTCAGTTTTAACCCCAGCTTTAGATATTTATTATTATCACTTTATTTCACTTTGGTATGAAAATCAAACTTCCCCAACTTGACAGTACCTAATCCACCATTTCTACTTACGGTTTCAATGCCCATAGCTCTCATTTGGTCTGCTCTTTTCTCTGTAATTGAGAGAAATTTCTTTGGATCTGATAAAGCATCCACAATATCTGAAAAAGAAAACCAAAGAGTTTTCAATTCTCTGTCTTACTGAAAATACAAAAAACAAAACAAAACAAAACAAAACAACAACAAAACCCATAGTTAATAAATTCTTCATAATCCTGGACACCTGTTATACTTTATGTTAAAGATCTTCTCCTGGGGCTGGAGTGGTGGCTCAGCGGTTTCGGCGCTTGCCTGGCGAGCACAAGGACCCGGGTTCAAACCCCAACACTACGTATGCAACTAAGTGTTGGAGCAACTAAAGCCATGTGAAAAACTAAATAAAGCTTTTTCTCTCTCTAAAAAAAAAGATCTTCTCCTAGGCTAAAAGAGAAAAGTAAAAAAAGCACAGCTACTTGCAGAAAACAAGAAAGAAAGGCAAGAGACAAAGGCCAAGTGATTTCCCCGCTTTTTGTGGTTTCCCCCAAAATGAAGATAAAAGAGTAGGGTAAACCAAATGAATTGCCCTGGGTTGTTGACTTTTCATTTACTTTCTAGGACTTTGAACAAGTTTATCAATGTCCCCAGCCTCAGTTTCTCCATGTGAAGCTTAGGGGGGATACCACCTTCCCTGCAGGGTTATTGTGAGATCTGTGAGATGATCATAAAAAGCACAGAAGTATGGTAGGTGCCCCTAGCACTACCTTATTTTTAGATTCAGAAGGCTAATGCATATTTGAAGCCAATTTTGCTTCCATGTTTCCATAAACTGAAATATTTCCTCAGTGTTTTCTCAGCTAGAACTTACACTTAAAAAAACAGCAAAATTTTATCTTTTATATAACATTGAAGAGTTCCAAGTACTTTCAGAGTTTAACATAATTTTGCATAATTTACCAACTCTAAGAAGGAATAATCATGCTTCTGAAAACATTTTATAATTTACAAATTTTAAAAATGGTGTCAGTTTATATATTTTTCCATAATAGAATCATCTTCCTAATCACATTTTTTAAATTTTATTCAGAAATTTATTTCTTGGACAATCAAACAAGCTTCTGATGAAATAATATATATATATAAATTCTGAAAATTAGATTAACCCCCAAGAGACCCCCCAATTACCCACCCTTATCCCTCCCCCACCCTCCTTCCCAATACATCTCTACAAATGCCTAAGGTTGTATGACATTACACCTTATCCGGATTTAAAACATGATAATAGACCTCCGTTCTCAATGGCCAGGGTCTAGTTCCAGCCTCCACAGATGAGCGAGGACATTTGACCCTTGGTCTCTGGGTTATGCTTATTTCACTCAGCATAATTTCTTCCATAGCCATCCATTTACCTTCAAAGGCGGCAATATCATTGTTTCTAATTGCTGAGTAAAACTACAGTTTTTGTATCCATTCATCCAGTACTACAGTTTTTGGATCCATTCATCCAGTGAGGGAGATCTGGGTTGTTTCCATAATTTAGCTATTGTAAATTGAGCTGCTATGAACACTGATTTTGCTGTGTCACATTTTTAAGATTAGTTTTCTCAGTACAGGGGGTATATAATTCTCTCAGTTTAAATGTTTTCTTTTTCTTTGTATAAGACAAAATAATATATGCACATGGTAAATGTTCAAAGATATGAAGTAGAAAGCTAAAACCTCCTTATCTGCCAATCCTACACCTATAAAAGGCAATTATTATTATTCATTTTCCTATATTCTTCCAGAGGTTTTTTAGAACTCCAAATGGGTTCATAGCTTTCTGTACCAATATTTTTTTCAACTTCACATACCTTAGAAACTCTTCCATATTAGCAATATAGCTCTACTGTATTAGTGGTAAGATCTGCTTGTATATTCATGTTCCTGGATGGTGGTAATTTCTTTAACCAGTTCCCTACTGGTAGACAACTGGGTAATTTCAGTCATTTGCTATTGTGATGAATGTCCACAAATATTTCACAGCATAACTTTGCACAGGCTAATTCCTAGAAGCTGGAACGGTGGCTAAAGGCATCTGTCCTGTTATTGTTATAGCAAATTGCACTCCACCGACTCTGTATCAATTTCTTCTCCTACCAATGTCATATGAGGAGGTCTGATTCTGGTTATTATGGATGTTTCCTGGGAACACGTTGCCTCTTTTTAGTGGATGTGGACAACTTTGTTCTTAAACATTGCCCAGGGAAAGAGTCACAAATAATTTTTTTGGAAGTTAGTATTCTAGGAGTTTATTTTAACTCTTTATTATGAAAAATACTGGGCATACATGAAAGTAGAGGGAAGTCCTGGTGAGGAAGTCCTGACAATTATAAGGTAGTTTTGCTACCTTTCCTGCATCTATTATTTCCTTTTTTATTTCTTCTCCACTGAAATATTTTAAGACGATTTCCATGTACTTCAACATTTAGTTCTTAATTATTTCTTTGTGCCTTCTATAAAAGAATGGCATGTTCTTTTAGCATCAACAATACTGTTGTGATTTAGATATGAGGTGTCCTTCAAAAGCACTTGAGAGAGACAATGCAAGAAAGTTTAGACTTAAAATGAGTGGGTTATGAGAACTTTAACTCAATAAGTGGATTAATCCACTAACAAGGATCAACTGGGTGGTAACTGCAGGCAAGTAAGGTGTGGTTGGAGGAGGGAGTCTCTGGGGGCGTGTCTTTGGGAGTTATACTTTGTCCCTGGTGAGTGGAGCTCTCTCTGCTTCCTGATTGCTGTATCCTGAGCTATTTCTTCCTCCACTCCCTTCTGCCAAGATGTTCTGTCTCATGTTGGATCCAGAGCAATGGAGTAGCTGTCTATAAACTGAGACTTCTGAAACCATGAGCAAAAATAAACTTTTCCTGCTCTCAGATTGTTCTTGTCAGCTATTTAGGTCACAAAAGCTGACCATAACAAATATCAATATTGTATCCAACAAATTTGGCAGTAATTTCTTCCTGTGAAATAATAGCCCATCTTAATATTTTCCTACTTAGAGTAACTTTGTTTGAATCAACATACAAAGTTTACTCTATGTCGCTGATATATCATGTCTTTGGAGTCTACTTTAATTTAGAACAGGTCCTCTTCTATTTGATTTTTATATTGCATGGGCCCAAGAGACCTATCAGGTGTCCTGTAAAATGGCCCACATTCTGCATTTATCGCCATGCTTTCCAGCTCCAGGGCTCGACTTTCTCCTTTTGTAAGAATACTTGCTAGGAGGTCCTGTGACTTCACATGCATCACGCGGACGGGCATAAAGCCTTAGTTGTGCCACTTGTGATGCTAAGTTCATCCAGTAGGCTCAGGAGGTGTCAGCTTGATCTCTGCATCTCTACTGAGCATCTCTCCCCCTTTATAACCAACCGGTGGTCCTCATGTACCCAATAATACTGTTTGTTGAACTTTCATCTCTTTAGTTGGCAGTTGCTGGGGAGAAAAGCGATCTGCTTGCATTTCATAATGAGGACATGAAGATACGAGGGCTGCTCTGATGCTGATTCAGCTCCTTCCTGATCGGGATCCCTATGCTCTGTGGTTCCTGGTCACCTACCATGAAAGATGTGTTAGGAGCAGCACATGGGTTCCTCAAGTCATCAGCATGCTATGAAGTGGGCATCACATTTAGCACATGAGGACATAATTACACCAAGCTGGACTTCTTGTTCCATTCACCCACTTCATCATGGGACAAAGTGAGGTTTAACTTTTGCCCACTGAATCCTCCCATCCATCTCTGGAGGAGATAAGGAGAGTGTAGGCCTTTCCCACTCATTTCAGGAACCTGCCTTGTGTTCAATCCCAGTTGCACATTTCAGTAACTGACCCGCAGGGCTGGCTTGTCAGGAATTATATACTTGCTTGTCTTTAATGATTTATAATGAGCTTGCAGGCCTGTACAGAATTAATGCTATATTTGAGGGGTAACTGAAAGTCTTTCCATTAGGAATAACAGATAAACTTTTAATCACTTAAAACCAATTAAAGCAAGACACTGAAGAATCAGATAATCCATAATCCTTCCATCTTCAAATGCTACTTTCAGTTTAGTATATTATTTTGCAATAACTTTTCCACACAAATTCATATTTTACATAATTTACTGAAGGTTATAGAATTTGTGTTTCATTTTTTTAATATAAGGTTTGCTTAAATTAATTTTTCTGGAACAAAAAGGTGATCACAGAAGGATTAAAGGCCAAAGACAAGGCTAAAATTACCAGATTATTAGAGATAGTTGCTTTCTTCCTGGCAATTTCAAATAACAAAGTAGATACTTCTAGAATGTCTAATTTTGTCTTGTGAAGCTGGAATTTTAGATCAATGCAGGATAGCAGCAATTGAATAACAAGGTCAGTTCCAACTAATTTTTTTCTTTTTTTTTAGAGAAGGGCTCAGCATTAGGAACCCAAGGTATGCCTTGGCCTCTTTTTGATAATTTTTTCATTTTACCTCAGTTCCTCCTTTGGCCAGAAGCATGTACATCTGAGACACATAAAGAGACAGACAGACAGACAGACAAATTATCAATAGCTGACAGAATGCTGCCCATCAAAACAGGAAATCAATTTTTTAATAACTACATTTAAAATAACATGTAACTAGGGAATGAGAAGTATACCTCAAATATCTAATACCTATATACTTGATATTTGCAAATGTTATCTGTTTTTTTCTTGCCTTGGCACAGAAAAACGGTTTGAAGAAGTGGCTAAACAGATACAGCATCTTAGCCAACATTCTGCATGCTCAAGCAAACCTGGTCTCTTTCTTTGGTGCCAGTATGACATTTCACTCTGTTCTGTTTGTTGGAGTGGCGACAGTGTGGTTGGGTATATCCCATTTAGTTCAGTGCACCCTGGGACAGAAAACAGTGGCAAAAACTCATTCTCTCTGCTGATCTGCCTTTGTTGGCAGGTGCATATGCCTGTCTAGTTAGGTCACCCTGTAGACCTAACAGCCTAGAGAGCTGCATGCACCAACTCCTGACTGCAGAGAACCAACAGGGTGAGCTAAAATATCCTACACATTTTGAGGCCACAGCAGGGGCTCTGGAACATGCCTATTAAAACAGAAACCTATTTGCTTCATTTCATTTGCTTTTTTCTTCTAGATTTAACTGAAGCTTTATTTATCTGCAGTTTTTTTAAATGTACTATCTATTTCTAGGTTTAATGCCATTTCCAAAAGCCTCTCTCCTGGCAAACATTCCACATACACTGTCTTCTTTTTCCCTCCCTCTCTCCCACCCTTCCTTCCTCACCTCTGTATAGAATTGAAAGCATCAATTTAGGTGTCCCTAAGAACTAAGGAGAAGATAGAAATTCATCAGTACAGACTTCCAGTTCCTGACTTTTCAGGAGAATTCAGTTTTTATGTTTATTTGATTTTCAAGGCAACTGGGTATGTTGGTACTGAGCATCAACCACACATCTACATTCCCCCTTGTCACTCCTATGAGTATGCTCCTGGCCTGGTGGCCTCAGAGCTCTCAGTCCATTATTTCTGTAATCAAGAGATACTGGCAGAGACTCAAGGGCCGAATGATTTCTCTCATCTGTGGAAGCTAGAATTCATCGAGAAGCAGTATGTTAGATGGCTAAGCTAACGATAACCTCAAATTGTATGACTCTTAATGCAACAGGGGGATGATTGCCTAGGATACCTGGTGGCATAGGTTGGAGGACAGGGTGGAGGGAGGGCTTAGGAAGAATATCTAGGAGACTGGAGGGTGGGAATATGGGGGAATCATCTCAGAAGGAGACCTCTGACCTCCATGAGAAATCCATTTAACTCAGGGGTTCTTCTGGGGGAAACAGCAACATGGGGAACCCAGGCAGGGCATCCATGACATGGCATTAGCCTTGGATAATAAGTATATATACAATTGTTCTTGATTGTTTGACAATGTTTCCCCATCAATTGTAACTCCATATTCAACTAATAAATTTAAAAAAAAAGAGAGAGAGACACTGGCAAAAGAAAAATATGTATTTCCTTATTGGCTGTGAAGTTATGCTAATGAAGATAAACAGATCTCATAACTATCATTGTTAGATTAGCTCTTTTAGTTTATATCAAATGATTAAACATTTCCCACAATAATAGATCTTTCATTTTGTTTTTTTTTTTTTTTACAATAATCAATCTTTTAATAGATTCTCAGGGAAATAGCATTCACTGGTCAAATATGACTGGGAAATGCTTATGATTTTTCTTTTCTCATAGCATTCATAGGACCTCTCAAGACACTGTGTTTTAAGGAACCTATATCAATTTACTTAATGTAGAAACTTGCAGTGCACATTTTTTTTTTTAGTGTTGTGGATTGAACAGTGCTCTACCACTGAGCTGCATCCACAGCCCCTGCAATAGATATCACCTCAATCATCCTGCTTCCTTCCTCTTCAGAGCTTTTCTTCTTGGAGTTGTGTGTGTGTGTGTGTGTGTGTGTGTGTGTGTGTGTCTCTGTATGGTATTGGGGATTGAGCTCAGAGGCACTCTACCATTGAGCTACACACCCTCATCCCTTTTTATTTTTTCTTTGGAGATAGGACCTAAATTGTCCAGGCAGGCCTTGAACTTGGGATCCTCCTGCCTCAGCCTCCTAAGTCATTGGGATTATAGGCATATACCATCACACCCGGCTCTTGAGTGTTTTATTAATGTTTTCAGTAGTTAAGAAAAGGCCATAAAAATGGATATTACATATATGAGCTTCTGGGTTCACTCCCTTGCTCCAAAAACTATGACTGTGAGCATGTAAACTGGTTTTTCATATTTAATCGAAAGAGTATGACAGTATGACATTAAATGGCATCAAGAAGTCCTGAGATCCCTGCCCCAAGAAGGATACTTTAATTAAGGATGCTCCTTCTGTGGAAATATCTGATGTAAGAATAGCTAGCTATCTTTAGAAATGGTTGGAAATCAACTGTGTGAAGATGTGGGCAGAGTGAAGGAGAAACACCCTGCCTAGCCCCGGATATATCTTTAATCATAAGTGAGGCAGAAAGCAGGAAGCAGGCACATCAACAAATGGTCACTTCATCCTGGCTTATGTAAAATAGGTCATTTGCAGAAGAGGAGACAGAATCTACAGCTATAGAAGTAAGGATAAGCACTGCTCAAGGAAGAAATTGCTGAGAGGCTCAGGAAACACAGTTCAGAGTGACATTTAAAAGGTACCATACATTCTGGAACCATTCAGTAATAACAAAAGACATCCAAATGATAATAAGACCCATCCAAAGCAATAGTGAGTGGGAAAAGAGAAATTCTGACACTCATTTAATTGTCATCAGCCCTGCAACTGTTTCCTGTCCCCAATAGCAATGGCTAATGGTGACAATGCTGCATGATGAGTAAATGCCATTGCCAGCAGTGTGCACCCACAGACAAAGCAGCAGAGACAACCCCAGAGCTTTCAGTCACACTGAGTGACAAAGGGGGTATGGCCCTTAGCACCCAATCTAGAATTTCTATTTTGTATACGAGTGTGGGAGTTAAAGACAGGATTGCTTTTTTATGTTCAGTAGCAAAATAATATTGAAAGAATTAAACCAAGGCTTTCTGACTCATTCCAAGTCATCTCTCCCCTGAATGTTAGCATTTTCTTTATTGTGCCAAAATTTAGTTTGATAATTAAGAGAATCCATGAGACACTTTGCACCTGGGCTGCTTAGAAACTTAACACTCAATGAAAGTTCAGATGCTCATGGTAGCCATCTGCTGTGGTTTGGATGTGTTCTGTCCCCATCAAAACTCACACTAAGACTTAATTGTCAATATAATGGTGCTAAGAAGTACAGGTGGGGACCTTTAAGAGCTGTTTGGCTCATGGGAGCTCCATGCTCATGAAGGGATTAATGTAGTTTCTGCCAGAGTGGGTTACCTTGAGAATACATGGTTACAAAGTGTCCGCTCCCATCTCTCCCCTATTTTCTTGGTCAACTCTTATTGTCTCTTCTGCTTTTCCATTGTGCATGGATTAGCATGAAGACCTCACCAGAAGCTGAGCAGACACAACTGCCCTTTGTTGGACTTCTAGCTTCCAGAAGTTTGAGTTAAATAAGGCTCTTTTCTTTATAAAAATTACTTATTCTTGGGAGTTCTATTATAGCAGCAGAAAATGAACTAAGACCCCATCTTGATTCTATTATATTTTTATGTTTTGGGGGGGAGTTATTATACAGTAGTAAAGAGGAGGAAAATCAATGGCCTCTTTATCCTAGAGGGCAAGGAAGGAAAATAGGCAACTCAGATAAGTGAAAGAGAGGCAGATGAGGACAAAGGTCTCTAGACCTATTTCATGTTGAAACGGAGCTGATTCAGAGTTCAGAGTCTCTCAAGATGGCCAGATGCAGGAGGGCAGAATTAATTATGAGCAATTACAAAGGCAGTAAAGTTTCTCATCTGTGGGGATCCATCACCATATAGTGACTTCAAGGAATAGAACCCCCAATAGATAGGTGACCAGGAGCTCCTGTACACATCCAAATTCTTCCTAAGAATTTTCTTAACTTGCAAGGACCTTAGGAAAATTTTCTTGTTTCTGTTAAATGACATCACTGAGATTTAAAATATATTTAAAAATCATATAGAAAAGAGAGCAGATCATGCTTAATAACAACCACAAAATGTTACAAAAGCATCAGAATTCTGAAACTTCTTACCAGGCACAGGATTAAAGAATGATCATGACACATTTATTGACTGTGGCACTGTATACAAGCTAAAGGGTAAGTTAAGGTGAAGAAAAGATAACCTACAGATTTTTCTTTAGCTGGTTAAAAATAAATAAAAAAAAAAGAAAATTAATGGAGGCACTGTTATGGTCAGCACTGTTCCAAGTATTCATTTGATCCTTACTTTATGAGACTGGGACCAGTCATCCCCAAATGAAATAAGAGCACTAAGATATAAAGCGTTATGCTTAATTCCCACGAGGTCAGATGGCCAATAGTCAGCAGTTCTTATATACCATTGTGACTTCAATGAAAGAGTACCCTATGAGCTAAGAAAAATACGGTCTTTGAATCCTCAATCATTATATTCATAGAACTTTATCTAGATATTGAAATGTATTTGAGACCACATTGGAGATTATCAGAGAGAGATGCTATGAGTAAATTAAAATTTGATTTAAAGAATTAATGAAAAATAAGAGCAACTCAATTAAAAGCAACCAAAAAGCAAAGGTTACCAGAGGGGAATTGTTAGGAGAAGGAATAAAAGTGACCAATTAGTATGCTCAATCTGACTCATAATTATGCAAGTTGAAATGATAAGATACCACTTTTACTACCATTATTAGCAAAAACTAAGAAGTTTTTGTTTTAGAAGTCAAAATTGGATATGGTGAGTGAGATCAGGGAGCTCACAGACAGCCTGTAGGAATGTACACTCTTCCAACCCAAAGGGCAAGATATAGTCAGAGTGGTATAACCATATAGCATCTCCAAGCCAAATCCAAAATGCTGTGAAGTCCAAAATGTTTTGAGCATCAATGTGATATTCAAAAAGTTTTGGATTTTGGAACATTTTTGATGTTAGATGAAGGATGGGCTATCTCTCAATGTCCAACTACTGAAGTCTCCCTCAGTTCACGTCAGTGAATCACTTCAGAGTTTGATATTCTAAATGCCCTTTGGCTCCCCACTCTTTCAACAGTTATCATATAGTGGGTCAAATTTATGTGATTGATATACATATATGATTTATATATATAAACATTGTTATGTATATGAGTGCATAGGCAGAAAATTCTTGAGGGTAAGTGTACACAACTTTTTCAGTCTTACATTTCTTCTTCAAGCTATTCATGTAGTAGATAGTAAACAATAATTGTTTAGTACATATTTTCCTCTAGAAAAAAATACTTCACAAATGATTCCATTTAGTATACCAATGAAATACCAATGTATTGTTTAAGTAGGTAAATGTTAAAAAAATTTATCATACACTGGATATTCAGGAACCTTTACTTGAAGCTTTAAATACACATATACTCCTGGGTGCACAAATCTATTTCAAAGACTCCATCTTCAGGAAATGATCATAAATATTTCTGAAACTTTCCAGTTAAAGTTCTTAGGTGCAATATTGTTTCTAAGAGACAAAAATGGAAATAACTTCAATGCTTTTCAGTGACTAAATTGGAATAATAAAATGGAATTGCATGCAGCTGATAAAAAGAGAAAAACAAAAAATTTTATGACATGGGAACATAGTCTCCATTAAGCGGAAAGAAACAGGAATAGGGGGCCAAATGAGGATGCACAGTAAAATGCAAGTTCATTAAAAATAAAATATAAAACAAATGGGATGGAAGGAAATAGTAGTTTACCCTGGATAGAGGATTTATGGGTGACTTTTATTCTATCTGTGCCATCAGAATTCCTTTCTGATATGTATTTTAGCTACCTTGTCTTTTATGGAATAAGCCCACTGTATGTATTTGGGGAATGAAGCAATGAATTCACATTATCTTTCTTTAGCTAAATAAAAATGTGACACTGTGTACTAACACTTTTTTTTTCATAGAAAATGCTGGAGCATGATGGTACAGTTTCACTTTGAACTTGTTCCCATAGAATCAACAGAGAACATTAAATGCTCTAGGATCGTATGGATGAATTGCCTCACTGGTTCAGTATGTAAATACTTAGATCTGGACACGGAAATCAGCTATACGGAAGAAAATGAACACAGGTGTATAACTAGAGAAATCGTGAAGATGATCAGAAATCTGGAGAAAGGCAGTATTTGCATTCTTCTCTTGTTATCTTTAGGTAAGACCCCCAAACCTCATAGCACCTGCCTCACTTTCTTCACATATAAAAGAGGTGACCAGAGAATTCTCAATCAATTGAATGTCAAATTGGAGGTTAAGACATCACTGCAGAATCCCATCAACAGTAAGGTGGTATGAAAATTTCAAATTCTTCTTTTTTGGCTCCAGAGATTGAACCCAAGGGCACTTAAGCACTGAGCCACATCTCCAGCCCTTTTTCAACATTTGATTTTGAGACAGAGTCTCACAAAGTTGCTCTGGGCCTCATCAATTTAATGAGGCTGGCTTTGAACTTGTGATCCTCCTGTCTTAGCCTCCTGAACCCCAGGGATTATAGGCCTGTGCCAGTGCACCTGGCTTTCAAATACTTCTGATAGAATGGAAGCAGCCACGGTGACATGTTAGGGAATGACACTTGTTGGACTATTATTCAAGAGATTAATTTGAATCAATACTTAAATGCCGACTCTGGCGATTAAATTCCATCATAAATACATATATTTCTTCAGCATAGATCTACATATGCCCACATCCAACCTGAGCATTTTCACATTTTTAGACTCTCTTTATATAAAGTGCTTGGCACATTGTAGGAGCTCAACAAATGATTTTTCCCCAATTTCCTAATCAAATGGCTCATTTCCCAGGAAGGAATTACAGTTTCATTTGAAATTTAACCCATGCAGGGGCAAAACTTTTGAAATTTTCCAACATATGAAACGATTTCTAAAATGCATGAGGTATTTATTACACACTCCTCCTTCCTAAGCTCAGATATGTAGAAGATCATTTCGGTTCTCAGCTGATGCATCCAGGCCACTGCCTTGTTGGAACGCAGGCAGGTTTCTGGTTTACCACAGGTGGGGAAACAGCTCCTAAACACAGTACAGACTTCAGGTCTCCTCTCCTTATCATTTACCAGCCCCCAGCACCCTCACCAGCCTCGTCTAAGGTTCTTTTGTCTGTGGCTGTACGATGTCACTTCTAATTTGCTCCCTTTAGATGAAAAATGAAGGGGACAGAGGAAGGAAAACTATGGATTCTGTTACTGACAAAACTCTCATTTCTTAATTTATATCTCAAACTTGACATGGTAGTACCATCTTTACAGGTGAGGAAATGAGGGATTTGAGAGGTGACATCGTGCACCCATGAAGAGAGTTAGAATTTGAGACCTTGGCTAATTTGGTTACTCTGCTGGGCTATATCCTTGTGTTTGATAGACTCCAAAAATATAGAGGATTTGTTTTCTTTTATCATTTCTGGTTTCTTTTAGGCTACAAAGAGTTAATATATTTGGGTGTAGTCAAAATCGTATGATGTGATCCAGTTTGGGTTCTTCCCATTGATTACCTAAGACCAATGTGGACTGATGAATGAGTTTTTATAAAATTGTTCTCTTTTGCATTTGGAAGAAAATTCAGGTATGTTGTTAACTGAGTTCAATGGAGATCTTTTAGCAATATCATTTGATAAGACAGGGTTTCATCATTTTTTTTCTCTCCCTTTGGTAGGATAAGTATTTCACTCATAAAAATTGCAAAAAAAATTGGTAAATCTCAAAGCATAACACTTTAAATAAGAAAAAATATTAAAGATAATTTAGCCTTGCTCTTTCATTTGTTACTGTGAAAGCTGAGGTCACTGTTTATCCTTAATTTCTTCAGCGTTCCCAGGGTCTGCAGCATTAGGCAGGAAGGGCGCCATTGCTATGCTTTCTTTAGCATAGGCAGAGTGTTTTACAATTCTGTAATTTAGTACTGCATTTGTATCATACTCTAACCAAAAGCTTATCTTACCTCCAAACCCATCAGGCACGTAGGTTTTAAGAACAATATTGCAGAAAATTGTTGGCAGTGATAATGGTTTGTTTCCCTCATTTCGAAGGGAAATGTGTCGATAGCCTGCTTGGAGGCCATCCAGTGGAAGGATCCTCTGGCCAATAAGCTTGTTGTTGTCGTCGTATACTGCTATTCTCAAGACAGCCAGGTCTGGCAGGATCACCTGCAAACAAAGAATGTGATTTCTCATTGGTTTTTGTAACGCAGCTCCCAAAAATCATGACTCTAAGAATGCGGACCAAATCCACGCTGCTCTTAAATACCCCTTTCTGGTGAAAATAAATTTATGATCCATTCACATTTCTAACGTGTCCTTTGTAAGCTACAATACCAAGGAACTAAGAAAGGTAATTGGAACAGGTTTTCTGGAAGTTATCTCATCGAAGTGTTAGGGGATGGATGTTAAAGACTATGACTCCAACCCTTGTCATCTTTCCACATTCATACCCACATCATGGGTGATAATAAAGAGACTCCAAGAAATCAAGTGACTTTTATTACCTTAGAGGTTGTCAGTGACAGTGGAGACTGAACATGGCTGCTCTTGACTTCTCGTTCTATGACCTGTCTCACTACCTGGGATGCTCTGACATGTAGCTGTATATGTTTTTAAAAATATGGAAACTATCTTCAATGAAATTTTTCATATGTAAAAGACAATTTATGTATTCATTTGGATTCTTTTTGTTTCTTTCATACCTCTCAGTTTTTTAAACACACTTTCAGATACTAAATAGGGAAAGAAGCCGCTAAAAATATGACTATGCCAAGAAACATTAATATATGCTGATTTTAAGTCATCTATTTCTGCTATCCCTAAACTGAATAAAAGGGCATAAAAATCTAAATTCAGATGGCAGAATCCTTATTAAGATACAAAATAGCAACAGGACAAAGAAATCCAATATGTCTAATCAGGAATACCTTTTATTGGCTTCTTCAGAGCAATCAGGACATCTTGGCTGTGTCTAAGGCTAGGCTATGTGTGGATTGTCTATTTACATCTGGAAGATATATTTAATTTCAACTCCACAAAGATGAACAGGAGTTTAGCTAAAATTCAGCCAAATTTCTCACTCTTGCTCCTCATGTGAAAGAGGGGTGTAGGTGTGGCCACTTCTGCCTTGTGATATTGGTGCAAGAAACAAAAACAAGAATAATGAGAAGGAAGACAAAGCATTTGATATTCCTGAAGTGCACTTTCACTTCCCAAGAGTAGTAACGGATCCAGAATTGGCATTTTATTTCCGGGACAGAAATAGTACGTATGAAAACCAAGTTGGATATTTCCTTATTATTAAAAAGAGGACCCAAGAAAACTTTCTGAATTTCTAGAAATGTGTATAGGGATAATTATGCTAGAGGACACTATTTCTTACCAGCATCAAATCCAGCTATAAGAAATTAAAAAGATCAGGAATGAAAAAGGAACAAATCACAATTTGTTCATCCCATGTCAATAGAGTAACAATGAAGGCATTGGGGATAAAGATGTTCACATCATGGGGTGAACCCAAATTTCAAAATGGCCTGTTTTTCAAATCCCTTAATTTGGCTTGGGTAAACCAGCTACTCTATTCTGAAATGGATAATCCCTAACTTTTCAAGACACGAAGCTGATTATCTGTGTTCTAAGACATGCAAATGGTGCAGAACCACCTGGAAATCCTGTACTGAAAGAATTGAGAAATAATTCTGGTCAGGACAACAGGCCAAGTAAGAGAAAAATACACCTTCTTGGCAGTACTGCCACTGTGTGGGTTTTTTCAAAGCATCTTCAATCAACAAGGGAAACAAATGGAGAAAATGATTAAGAGATTAAAATCTGAATATTAGAGAGAAAGATTATGGTTGCTCTTAGAATCCAGTACGTAGGACTGACAGAAAAAAAGTAAAACAGTGAAAACCTACACATGAAGCATTAAACCTCTGAGCTTTTGAAGGGACCACACTTTTTGAAGTAGTGTGACTACAGTACATCACCTATGTGATTGCATGCAGTGGCCTCAGTTTTGGGTGTAGCATCTTAACCTGACCTCTTGGCTAAAGGAATAATGCAGGTTACCAGCTACGTTGCAGCAGGGAAGAAGTTTTTTTTTTTTTTAAGAGAGAGAGAGAATCAATTTTATTTAGTTTTTCATGTGGCCTTTGTTGCTCCAACTCTTTGTTGTGTACGTGATGCTGGGTTTGAACTTGTGTCCTTGAACGTGCCAGGCAAGGCGCAGTAACCACTGAGCCACCGCTCTAGCCCCAGGAAAGAAGTTTTCAAAGTATGATGGTGTCCACTAGTTAGTTCTTATTCTCAGCAGCTTGTAAATCTGGAGCTTGGGCATTGTCACATGGGAGGTGACCAAGGAAGAAAGGCAATTCAGAACATACCCAACAGGACCAATATCCATTTATTATAGATAGAGAAATTATGATAGAAGTTTCCCATTGGAAGAAAGGATAGAAACAAGATGCAAGTTAGCAACTGTTCTTGTATCTCGTAGTGTCTCTACACTAAAATGTGGCTGCCAAGTTATTAGAGTTGCTTTGACACATTGACAATGTCCTACCTTCCGAAACACGAATGATTCTTCATTGTAAACTGGGTTCAGCCCATTGTTCATAACCATGCGAGTTCGGAATTCTTTACGTATGGTGTCGGTGGGCAGACCGTACATGTCCACTTCAACGTACGTGCCAATCTTCTTATCTGATAAGAATTGCCCTGATATTACCTTCAGAGACACAGACACAGGAAGAGAAAAAGTGAACTCAGTGTAAATATCAATAGCAAGGAATAGCCAAGAAATATGAAATTCTATTTTTAGGGGGAAATTTCTATAAACAATGGAAATGTGTACAATCCTTGGTAAAACCAAATCATTACTGAGCAAGTACTATATGTAAAAAGAAAATATAGTTCTAGGCAGAGCTTATATCTTCTAAAACTGTCTTGAAAAAGAATGAGCAAAATATACATGAGTCATATAGTACGAAGAATTAGTGTCCACAGCACCTTTTTGTCTCACCTAAGCGTCCACATGTATGCAACGTGGAGTGGATTCACATATGCCCTAAGATCTCTTCATGCTCTAAAATTCTATCGTGCCAGACTTAGTGAATATTTTTAAGTCTTGAAAAGAAACATACAAGCCAAGTGTAGTGGCACACATCTGTAATCCCTTTGACTTGGGAGGCGGAGGTGGGAGTATCAAACTTTCAAGCCCAGCCTCAGCAACTTAGGGTGATATTGTTGTTAAAAGAACAGAAAAGAAAAGGCTGGGGATATGGCTCACTAGTTAGGTGTCCCTGGGTTTAAACCCTAGTACAAAAAGAGAAAAGAAAAAAAATAAAAAAAAAGAAAAGAAGAAAAAAGGATTAGAAAAAAGAAAAAAGGAATGGGAGAGAAAGGAAAGCAAGGGTAGGATTTGCTTTTTATTGCTGACCGATGTTGAAATTGCTCATCTACGACCAATGTTAAATTCTGTCTTCTATAAAAGCTATGGAGTGACATTTTTCATTTACTTTGCAAATGACTATAGCCATCTATTACTATCCCCCACATTATCTAATATAGCTAATAATTTTGAAAGGGCTTTCTATCATTATAGCTCACATTTTCTAGAATTTTATACAAATGTAATCATGCAGGAGTTATTTTTTGATAGTTTATTTCACCCAAAGTAGCTCATAATTTTACTAGTGAAAGAATGTGTCATCTATGGAAAAGCAGAGGTTGGGGGATTTTAAGTCCAAGTTGGGAGTGACATAGGAATCTGGCAATTTGACATTAAATATTTTAACCGTGATTTCTTTCTAGAGCTATTTGCATACACATTTACATAATTTATGATGAGGAGGGGCCTTACCTGCACTGAGCACGTGGCAGCAATAACCCCATCCACAGGGGTTTCAGAGAAGGGATCAAATGTTCGGTCGGGCCGCCTCATGAAATCGGGTTTGAGCAGGTACCTGGTAGGATAAAAGCAAAGAGGAATTTTATTGTTCTTGTAGGTTTTACAAAAACAAAAAATGCTATTTGAAATGCAGAATCATTTATTCCCAGTCTACAATTTAGGAGCTAGGCTTTTAGGCTTTTAGATTCTGCAGATTGAGGAGGATGACTTTGACCTTTCAGATAATTCTAAGGAGCACAGACAATAACACCCGCCGCAGAGGGTATGCTGTGTTCAAATGAAACGAGAATATTTCCCTGAAAAAGACAGGGAACTGACAAAGGCTATTTTGACCAAAACTTTCACAGCAGGCCCATGAGTCCTTTCTGAATTGGCCAAAATCTCCTTTCCTATCCTTGTAGAATCCATTTGGAGCAAGAATCCTGCAAACTCCATTTGTTAATATGTATTTGGTTCTTTTCTTTCTAACTATAATTTTTTAAAAAAAATTATTGGTGTATTATACTTACATTGCAGGGACTTCTTATTACATTCATACATGCACACACTGTAACAATATATTTTGGCCAAATTCCCTTCCCAGTATCCCTTCTCCTTCTTCCTAGTCCATTTCTTCTACTGATCTCCCTTTAATTATATAGTTTTTTAATTTTCTGATTTTGAATGATTGAAGGGGAACCATTTAGTATCTGAGAGATGCAAAGTATACTAATCAATATTTGTATCTCCCTTTTCCCTCCCTTCCTTCCTCTCTCATCCTCTTTCCTTTATTCTTCTAGGTTTCCTTTAGTTTGTTCATTCATCTAACTTTAATTTTAATTGTTTTCAAAGTGCACAGTAGAGGAAAATGTAGTGCACCCTTTGGGAATGTTCATGGTGGCTGCTTCAGATGACAGGGCTGTCATTTGAGCGTGTGGGTACATTGGCGAAGAACCATCTGTCAGGTGGGCAGAGTTACGGAGTGTGCACTTTGAGGGACCATTTCCTAACCAACAACTGCTGAAAATCTGCATCTTGACTGTTCATTTTCAGTAACCGGGTAAAATTAAGAGATTTCACTAGGTGAGCAACCATCAAGAACTAACCGCCTGACAGCATCATTATGGAATGGGATAGGACTCCACAGGGTCGGTGCAAAAGCCTTTGGGTTGTGGTCTGGTATTATTTATGGATAGTGTGGCTCAGGGACAGATGCATGAAAAAAAAATGGCCACTGAGTTTTTAAATCTTTGTAGAATTCTAACTTCAGCTGGGCATGGTGGTGCATGCCTTAATTCCAGCAATTTTGGAAATGGAGGCAGGAGGACTGCAAGTTTGATGCCAGACTGGGTGAGACTTATCTCAAAATGAAAAATGAAAAGGGCTGGGGATGTAGCTCAGTGGTAAGAGCACCTCTGGGTTCCATCCCCAGTACCAAAAAGAAAAAAATTCTAGCCTCATATATTTGTTTAACCTTTTAGCATTTCAGAGAAATTTATATTTCCTCTTTTACTTCTCAGCTCATAGAATTTTTTTGGAGAGAAGGACAGTGAAAGAGAAAGAGAGAGATAAAGAGAATCAATTTTTATTGAGTTTTACACATGGATTTCATTGCTCTGACACTTAGTTGTGTATGTGGGTGCTGGGGTTTGAACCCATGTACTTGCGCATGCCAGGCAAGTGCCATAACCTCCAAGCCACTGCTCCAGCCCCTCAGATCACAGATTTTAAAAAGTGCTATTTAAGTAAACTGGAAAAAAATTCATAGCAATATTCTTTGATAACTGCCACTCAACAAGACATGCAAAATAATCAAGAGAGGACAAAGGTTTAACCTCGATTGAATTAAATTGAACCAGACACCCACAATTTCATTATGCATGAAATTAACATCATTCCTGTATTTGTTGTCAGTAAAAGTCTATATATTTAATGTCTCCAGTTAAAGGCCAAATGAGCATGGATCACTACTTATCTCAGATATAAAAAAAAACTACACTATTGAATTTATAGTGAATGAATTAAGCTCTAGAGTATGTACAATGAACTGAAAACTTGCACTAAAAAAAATCATGTTAAGGGGCTGGAGTGGTGGCTTGGCAGTTAACAGCACTTGCCCGGCATGCACAAGTACATGGGTTCAAATCCCAGCACCCACATACACAGCAAAGTGTCAGAGAAATGAAAGCCATGTGAAAAAAATTGATAATAAAAAATTGATTCTCTCTCTCTAACACACACTATCCTTCTCTCTTAAAAAGAAAAAATCATGCTAAGTAAAATGGAATAGATGAAGAATCTATATTTGCAAATATAACCTATCAAGGGACGTTATTTATTTCTATCCGATGCCTCAAACCAGCTTAAATTCATCAGCCCCTAATTAAAAATGACATCGTTTCATTAAAGCTGTAGTATGGAGTCCTGAAATTGGTGACAACAGTTTAAATCACATTACTCACCCGCACGATCCATTATACTCAAATTTCCCTTGATTCAATTGCATTGCTAAGTCTGTCAAAAGACAAAAATAATTTAGCATCTCATATCCCTGGACAAAGAAGACCCTAAAAGGGTGATTTTAAATAATAAAAATCAGACTGCTTGTAGGCCCAAAGGTTCCTGTTTAACATCAGAGGTACTGCTGGCTCTATTTAAGGCACGTAACTCTTTTCTTAAAATGACCTTGTGTCTAAATTTTATCAAAAAATTATGTTTTCATAAAGATCATTTCAGAATCCCTTCAAAAAATAGATTCAATAAATGACTTATATATGATTATTCATTTAATGTTGAGAATTAAATGTCTAATCTGCTGTCATCAGAAAGTACCTACGAGCCCCATCACCCCAGAGGGAGGAAAGGCTAGAGTAGGGTCAGCATGAATGCAGAACTTGAGTTATATTACAACACAAGCCAGGTGGCTTCCTCATGGTGTGAGACTTAGGGAATATTCTTCTAGTGGGCCTACTCTGGCAGGTCATGGCTTAGGAGTTCTCTCTTGCAGGAAGATGATTTTTTTTCCTCATCATCAAAAGAAACAGGCTCGTGGCTATTATTTTATTCTTCAATATATAGTCATTAAAGCTAACACTATAGAATAAGGCACCAAACTGGCCTAATGAGTCAACTGCTTTAGGACCATGTAATCTTCAGTATGGACTAATCTAGCAAGGACTGTGGGGTGACCCTACACACAATGGGGACTCCCCTAGGAGGAGCTTCTGGTCACAGAGGAGGCTCACTGAAGAGGAGGGAAATACAGTCAGCTCAGGGTCAAGTCAGATGGACAAAAGTCAAAGGACCTTCCAGTGTGTACAGATAATAAGGAACAAGGAAGACAGGGATTCTCCAAGTATGGTGGATATACTAGGCAAGCAAAAGCAGCCCAAATTGGGAAACATGGGAGATATCCTCATATAGCAAAGTCCTGAAGAGGAAGAAAAGAATATGTCCATGTTGTTTTGATGGTCTGTTTTGTTTTACTAATTTTAAAGCCATGTTAAACAATTATCCACAGAAAGTAAGGAGGTTTAGTGGCATATTTCTATGTATTTTATTTCTATTTTGCTACCTGTAATCTTAGTACTGTGATCCGAGATTCTTTAAACAAACTATTAAAGCTTTTAAAATTTTTTTATGCATTTATAAAAATTTATTCCTTCTCGTTTCAGGAAAAAAAGGATCATTATATTATACACTGATAACCTACCTTTGATTATACTTTGGAGAACCAATTTATAGATTAGAGCCTATAATAAGACATAAATCCTTACACATCATTTTAGTGAAGTTTTACTCTGTAGTGTTCTCTATTTTTATGGTGAGATGACAGTGCATCCTTGATATTTTTTGAACGTTCATAGTGGCCAGGGAACTTTACAAAGGAGGAATGAGATTTAGGTACTGTGCAAAAATACTTAAAATTCTTCTCTCTCAAATCTGCCTCTGGAAACAAAGATAACCAGTTTGATCCAAAAGTAAGAAATATTAGAAATATTTAGGAATAAGGGATAATGTTTAGCAGAGTAGTCATGGCAATTGTGAAAAGAATTTCAATATAAATCAAAACATTATCTTTTATCATTGCTTTATTGTTCTATTTTGGGATTTGAATTTCTCACTATCATATAAATCCAAGAATGTTTTGCCATATGTCTGATTCCCTGAAAAAAAGCCCACAGTCGACTGGCAGCAACTTCTGACACCACCCCATCAAGACATTCTCGTGGAATTTGGGGTCACTGGACATCAGCTCCTACCTGGGGTTTGATAGTTCAGTGAAACCATCTGGCATCCAGCGTTCCAGAAAATCTGAGGCATGTAATTGCTGGAATCAACTCGGCCTCCCTTAGGGTAGATGCGACTCATTTGCCGTTTGTTGTAACTGTGTAAGTTATTAAGGAAAATGGAAAAAAAGTCCTACAGCCGAGGTAAATAAACGGCATGGAGCTGGAACAAGAGAGGTGTAGGCCAGTAATGACCAACGTGTAAACAAGGAGTGAGGTTCGCATTTCTAAGTGCTGTCTGGGAGAGAGATCTCAGTGCACTCTGCAGACTGCAAACTCCCATCGGGTAGATCGTCGCAGCTGCCGTGGTCTCTCACAATACAGTTTTATTACCTCTACAACCAAAATTATACGCTAGTCATTGATTTATTTCAGAGACTATTGCCAAGCCAAATGCACCAACTGCTCGGGCCACTCAATACATAAGGATACTTTACAAATTCAATCGCGTGTGTCTTCAAGTAGCCAAGGCCAACCGATTCATTAAAAGAAGACATGTTATAATGAATATTGCGTTCTGTAAAGAGAAAGCGAAGATGCACTCAGAAACCCTGCCATCAAACCCTCCCAGAGAGAGGCAATAAACATAATTACATCTGGAATCACCAGGCTTTAGCAGTCAGTGTTACATGATCATGTTGTTTCATTAACATCATGTGGACGGAGACAGCTGACATAAAAAAAATAAGTGCCCTGAAGTAGATTTGGAGTCCTTAAACAAATTATGTGCACCTCAATTGCCACAGCCACCCCTGAAATATGTATTTTTGAAGATGATGATGCTTCCTTCAGCCCAGAAAATATTATAAAATATTTTAGTTAATTCTAATGCTTTGGAGACCAGCTTTTGAGCAAAAGAAATCTTGTAACATACAACACCAGAATTTATTCCTCTTATATAACTGTAATATTTTACCCCATTGACAAACCTCTTCCTACACCCACTCCAGCCACCCTCCCCAGACTCAGGTAACTGCTACTCACTGTGCACGTGAATCAAAACATTACACTGCACCTCATAGATATATACCAACATTACATGTCAATCAAAAGACAAATCAATGTTTAAAAAAAGAAAAGAAAAATAGGCCTGGTGTAGTAGTGCATGCCTGTAATCCCAGTGGCTTGGGAGGCTGAGGAAGAAGGACCACAAGTTCAAAGCCAGCTACAGCAACTTAGTGAGGCTCTAAGCAACCAAGCGAGACCCTGTCTTCAAATAAAAAGAGATATGGCTCAGTGGTTAAGCACCTCTGGGTTCAACCCCTGTTATCAAAACAACAAACAAACAACAAAAAAGAAAGAAAGAAAGAAAAGAAAAGAAAAAAGCAGTCTTGTGAAAGTTTATGGAGCACCAGAGGCTAAGAAGTCCATAGTCTCTCAGAGCCACCGTGTGGCTGATGTACTGAATGACAACGCAATCCCAGGCATGCCAAGGACACATTGTTATGTGGCTTGTGAAACAAAAATAAGAGAGGTGCCCAACCCCTAAAAGGAAAACAGAATGAGATAGGTTGGAACTCATGGATATAACAAAAGAGAAGCAGACAGAAAAGTCTATTGCATTTAAAGTTAGACATTACCTTCAGCCACGTGGAAACCTTGAAACTTCACAGGCTGTGCATAATTGATCATTGTGGACAAATAAGGATGGATATTAGTGGTAGCACCTACATATTTATAAGATGCCATCCATGCCTGCTCATCTTCTACGGTAACCAGGCCCTGAAAGCACAATGAAGAGAACAGATAAGCTGATGGCTTCAGTGGGACTCTCAGATACAGGCTGCGGACTTCCTTACTGGAGATAATTTGCAAGGAAGTGGAAGGCCCTGGGGAACAAAATAGAGCAAATTACATTGTTATATTGTATGCATGTAGGAATACATAACAAAGAATCCCACCACTACGTATAATTAAAATGCACTGCAAAACATTTTTTAAAAAGACATAGAAAGATAAATTGTACACACACATTCAGAAGAAAAATATATTTTCCTACCTGTACTATGATAAAGGATAGTCTAAAAATTTAATATCTACAATAACTCCAAATAATGCAAAAGGTGGTAATCAGAAGATGTTAGGCTTATCTTACGTGTTTACGAAATTGTTAGATGTTCAAAGGACTTTAAAATATTCAAGGAGGGTGGAGTAGTGGCTCAGCGGTTAAGGTGCTTGCCTGACATGTGTGAGGATGCTTGTTTGAAACCTAGCATGACATACACAATGAAGTGTCAGAGCAAGGAAAGACACATGTAAAACTAAATAAAACTGATTCTTGTCTTTCTCTCCTGTCCCTTTCTTTAAAATAAATAAATGAATAAATAAATTCAAGGAAAGATATTGGGGCCTGACAGCAATGTTGTGAGACATGTAGAGTAATAATATCATTCACATTTTCACAAGTTGAGGCACAAAGTCAAAAAACAGTGACCCTTAAACTTTAATGTGTGTCAGAATCACCCGGAGGGCTTGATAAAACAGATTTTTGGGCCATATCTCTGGAATTTCTGCTGATATGAGCCTGCAATTTTATAACTAGATCTCGGGTGCTGATGATGGGCAAGTCTGAGGACCACACTGAATAGCAGCACTATTCTAGAATTTCAGCCACATACATGGTGGTTTATGGTATTTTTTTAAAAAAGCATTTATTTGTAAAATACCCCAGTAATGCTAAACAGGACATACTGAAATTGCATGACTTTGGTAGGGGGGATAAAAGCAGACTATTTTATTTACTTCATGAGAAATAAAAAAAAAAAACTACCAAAAACAGAAATAATGCCAATAGTCCCAATTACTATGGAGGCTGAGACAGGAGGATCACTTTAGCACTGGAGTCCAAGGCCAGCCTGGGCTACATAGCAAGACTCTTCATCTTAAAAAAAGTAAAAAAAAAAAATTAAAAACAGTAACAGCAACAAAAAAAATGCCTCAAAGTGATCACTATTTTGTTGAGAACTTGAAAAACTCAACTTTCTGCATAGATTGAATCTAGGAGGGTAAATTGCTTAGATATATGATATAACCCATGAGTTCAAAACTGGTCAGACCATTTGTTCATTTCAACAGATGAAAACAATTGAAATATTCTAAATCATCAAATTGATTTTGCCCATGATATCTAAGATAAATAAAATCAAATAATGAAACCTATTTTTGTTTTTACTTTTTTTTTGTATATGCTGCAGTCCCCCAAACCTCCATAAAGGGGAAGAGGCCACATTTATTTCTTCTTGTGTGTTTAATGATTTACAAACAAACCAGTGCAGTGTGCCAGATGCCAGGATGAATTCCTGCACAGCCTTAGTAATGTCCTATGTGTCAGGAGGATTACAGTCCTGCCACGAGAGAAGACTGAGGCCTTAAGGATTAAGCTAATTTTGCAAACACATGGCAGTGACCAAACATCAGATGATCTGTGTACTGTTGACTCCACTACCTTATGAAATGTTACGCTAAAGTGTGCCCTGTAAACATTTTGGGAGAAATCTATAATCAGATTTATCCACAGTTCTTTCAAATGAATCATTTTGTAAGAAGGTAGGGTCTCACTCTCAATAAGATAGGACCTCACAGACAGCAAGGCAGTCTGATGCTTCCAAAGGTGGGAATCGAGGTACAAGGCACATTTCCTGCAACTGTCTTTAGTCTTCCTACTGTACGGTAGACCAGATGCACTTAAAAAGACAGTTCAATCATCAGGACGAACTTGAGATAGGATAAAAGAAAATGAAAATGTTACTTTATCTTCCTTATAATAAGGCCAGAGTCTAATAACATAAAATAGAACCTCCAGAAGGTGTGCAGTGCAAAGCTAACTAATGATCATCCGCATTATTGATACTGTGAAAGCCAAGATCACTACAATATGGATCTGATGACCTATCAGGTCATTTCTTCTTTTTTTCTTTTTTCTTTCTTTCTTTTTATTACAAGAGAGGGACAGTGATGGAGAAAGAGAGAATCAATTTTTATTTAGTTTTTCACGTGGCTTTTGCTGCCCTGACACTTCGTGTGTAAGTGGTGCTGGGGTTTGAACCTGCATTCTTGCCCATGGCACGAAAGCACTGTAACTGCCAAGCCACCGCTCCAGCTTCCTAT
Organism: Aplodontia rufa; assembly: GCA_004027875.1. Lineage (NCBI taxonomy): Eukaryota > Metazoa > Chordata > Mammalia > Rodentia > Aplodontiidae > Aplodontia > Aplodontia rufa. Next base: position 72,617 of record PVKS010001060.1, read on the forward strand.
TAGGTCATTTCTATTTTTCACATTAGCCTGCTGCTGATTATGTGCCCTCTGCTAGGACTGAAATATCTAATTCCAAATGAGAAAACATCTCACTGCATTAAACACCTATTTTTAAGGAAAATTATCTTACCTGTCCTAGTTAAGGGATTTTTATCAAGATTTTAATCATTTAATTATTGTGATTAATTCTTTCTTTTGTAAACTCTTGTATTAGATGCATTACACCTATAAATTCTAAGCTTGACATTCTGAAGGCGGGAGTAGATAGAGTAACAACAACAATCATTAGTAGAAAATGTTCAACCTTAGAGGGTCACATGTGGGTGTCTCCTAATGAAGGCAAATTGCTCAAGAGAATTACTTTGTTACCTTTTTGTTGTTTTCATGTTCAAGGTCATCTGGGGTCTAAATTAGAGAAAGAAAATGATTTGTTTACTTCCCTAAAGGGCAAAATTCCAAATTTATTAACTATATATATGTGTGTAAATATTTAAATAAATACATGTAAACTTGCTATTCTATTTATTTGTTAAGATGGAAAAATAGTGATGATCTAAAGTCATGGAGTTTAAAAAAAAGGTATTAAACAGATATGATAATCTCACTGTTTTATATTCCAGAAGAGCTATTCTTAATACAAGCTCCCTCCTCTGTGAATAGTCTTCACTTATTTAGATGCTTCATTATAATAATTTAATTAGTGACTTAGTCATGGGGCTTGGGAAATGCACACTGAGGCCACATTCCCTGATATAATAAAGGGCAGCATGACTGGTCACTCTTCTGGAACTCACCATTTATATCTCTGTATTTGCTATGGCCTCCTCAATGTCGATCTCCATCAAATTCACGTGGTGAAAGCCTAATTCCCAATGTAATAGTACAGATGATCTCCAAGTAAATGTGCTTTGATTTTGATTGAATTCTTGGTCTGATTCTCTTCAGTGGTGATGCTGACCAGCAGCAGGGAGCCACAGCTTCTAGTCAATCCCGTGATCCCACGGGCAATCAACTAGTAACGTACAGGGTACCATGTTGCTAAGCTATAATGTTTGGTAAGTGAAGTCAATTAAATGCACTTTCAACCCATGAGATTTTAACCTTACCATGAGTTTATCAAAACCCTTTTGTAAGTCAAGGAGCATCTATAGTTGGAGATGGGGACTTTGGAAGGTAATTTGATCATGAGGGTGGATCCCTCATGTTGAGATCAGTACTCTTATAAGCAGCGATGAGAGAGAGCTCGCTTTCTCATTCCTTCGCCACCATGTGGAGATGTACATAATTGGGCTCTGACCATGAACTGCCTGGCAAGCACACCTTAATCTTGAATTCCGCAGTCTCCAGAACTGTGAGAAATAAACTGATGTCATTCAGGTCAACCAGTCTATGCTATTTTTGTTATGACAGCACACACTGACTAAGACAGGCTTGATAAAGACTTTTGTACAGGAACATTATTTGAGTCTTAGGCACACAGCATTCTCAAAATAGTCCCTATACTAGTAAACGTAGAGTCTATTAGTAATGTTTCTTTGACTTTACTCATTGAATACTCTTCTTTCTTCCTGCCACCAAATCCACCTACTTGCATCTTTGCCCACTGTCTTCTTAAAGCAAGTATCCTTGCTCCCATCAAGACCACCCCTTCACATCCCCATTTTCTTATCTGCTCTTATCTTCTTAGGAAATATTCCCAGGCATTCTTCCCTCTGCTGTACCATCACTGGCAGTGTGTGAACAAACTTCATATTTATTCACCCTACAAATAACACTCCCCTGCCTCCTCAGGTTTCCTTTAGCTACCAGCCCCATTCCTTGCTCCCGTTCACAGCAGAATTTCTCAAAAGTATGGTTGCTACCCATTCCTATCTCTGTGCCAGTTGCCTTCTCCCCCTTCCAACCCCTTACACTCTACTGAAACTTCAAGGTTGCCAGTGACCGCCATGCTACCAATCCAATGAACACTCGTGACTTTTTACCTAGGATCTTAAGCTTTTAAGTCACCCACTAGGCCCTTCTGCTAACAGTGTTCTCCTGGTTTTTGTGGTGTCATTGACTGATTTCTATCTTCCTTATTGGGACATATCTTTTTTCCCTGGCTCCTCTTTTGTGAACCCATTTTCAACTAGGGCTCCACTTGGTCCTTCTTTTTAACCCCTCCCCATGGATCATCTCAGTTATTTCCATGACTTCGAATATGACCTCTTGAACTCCCAACTCAACCTGTCTTCTAGATTCAGGTTATGATGATGCTAGCAATGATGATAATGAAAACACAGATAAAAATAAGAGCATAGCAACAACTAAAGCTTTCATAGGTGCTATCATGTGCCAGGCACCACCCCAATCTCATTTACTCTTCACAGTAACCCAATAAAATAACAATTATTATTATATTCACTTTGAGATGAGGGAACACACAGAGAGGTTAAGTAACTTACCCAAGGTTAGACAGTTGGGAAATGGGCCTGGAGAGTTACAGGGAGGATTCCAAAGTCCTCCATCATCTAGTTCCTACCTATCACCTCATCTTGCTCCCGTATACTCCTTCTGCCCACTCCACTCACACCATCTTTGCTGTTATCATTGTTGTGGTCCCTCTGTGTGGAAAGTTATTCTTTTATTTCTGTGCATGATAAATTCCTTCTCCCCCCTCTGGGTTCTGGTTTTCTTATTCCTACCATCTTGTTATTCTTAAATTTAGCACTCATTTTTTTTCATAATAGTACTTGTCAAAAATTGATCTGTATAATTATCAATCTGTTTCCCATCCATGTCTCTAAGCTATAGAAGACTGCAAGCTACCTAAGGGTGGAAGGTAAATGTGTTTTGATCCTTTAAGGCCATGATATCCTAGACTGTGCTGGAAAAATAATCAGCACTTAATAATTATTTTTCTTGGGTGAATAGCTAGAAATATTTTTATGTTTACTCTATATTAGGAGAGAAATATTAACTAGTAGGACTGGTTCTTGATGAAGGGTTGACTTGGGATATTTAGGGGTCATTTTCTGATGACTCCAACAGGTTAACCTTTGTTCCTGGGATGCTTTTGTTGTTTCCCTATCTACCTACCATAGTAAAATAAACAATAACATTTAAAGGAGATAATACATGTAATATTAAAGGAGATTGGCTATAAAGGTTGCAGTCCATACTAGGTGTAACTAGTAAATATTTTAAATATTCTTTTTAGCTTAATCTTGTGTATGGTGTGTGTGTGTGTGTGTGTGTGAGAGAGAGAGAGAGACAGAGAGAGAGAGAGACAGACAGAGAGAGGGAGAGAGAGAGAGAGGGAGAGAGATTGATTCTGGTCACCCAGGAGAAATTGTTATCCTAAGCTATTAAAAGGAATGATAGGATATTTTATTTTCTTATAGTTGAAACATCTCCACAATTTCATAAAAGCTCCACGTCATGAGAGAAAAGGGCCATGAAGACTCTGACCTTTTTGACACTATTTGCAACAGCTTCCTTGTGACCCAAGTCATCAGCAGAAAGTTCACTTCCAAATTTGAACTCGGGGTGAGCTTCTTCTTCTTGGTCAGCTGTGTGAAAAACAAATAAGAAATTCATGAACCCAATTACCAGGAAGCAGTCAGACCTTGCCTGAAATCTTGTATGGAACATGACAAACGATTTCCATGGTCTACACTCTGCAAACTGTGACCTGAAAATCTGAGATCTGAAATGCTGCAAAATTCCTAAACTTTTTGACCATCATGATGTCAACACTCCAAAGTTTTCAGATTTCAAAGCAATTTGAAATTGCAGATTTTTGAATTCGGGGTACCCACCTGGTAAAAAGTCTATGTGAGTATTTCAAAACATGAAAAACTCCAAAATCTGAAATCCTTCCAATATCAAGTATTTTGTGTAAGGAATACTCAATCTGTTTTTCCGTCTGAACAACTCAGGCAGATGTAAACTATTTGAAGGCATGGAGTGTTCCCTATACAAGTGGTAGACAAGGTGCATGCATGCAGGCACATCACAATCATATACAATTTTGGTATTCCCTGATGCTTGTCTCCTAGTCCCAGGAGTCATGAGTTCTTCTGCATCTAAGCCTAGTCTAATGAGTAGGAACATGCTTTCTGTAAGAGCCTTTCAATTTTCCAAACCCTCTAGACAGACCTGCCTTTTGAACGATGCTTGTTTCCTCTTTCCTGCTGTGTTGATGTATCTCAATTGGAGACTCTCATCACCCACATATAGTTGGATCATTTGATGGCACCAACACAATTGCAGCCAATCGGTGGACCAGAACTGAGGCCAATTATTTAAGGGAATCTAAGATTCATTTACGTCACTGAGACAGCATTGGCCTCTGTGCCCTTAAAGAGAAATTTGGTGGATAATTTTGTGTTTATGGGTACTTTCCTACTGGTATACTATTCCATGTGGTCATTTATATGCCAAATATAAAAGAAATCTCAATTTTTGGAATAACATGGGAGTAACTAGAGGTTGTGTGCCTGAAGGAATCATTAGCATATGTGCATGGAAGGAGGGAAAGTGCCCTTAAGCATGATAAGTGGAGTAATATTAACTCTCATTTTCCAGTATATTGTGTGTTCAGGAAATATCACATCTGAATTTTATCAGTTACATTCTCCATTTAAAAATGTTTTTGATAACACTTTTTCATATTTGTATACTCTTCAGGGTCCTCTATATTAGGAGTACACTTACTGTAAAGTACAAAATGTCCTGACCCTGGATTCAGGCAATTCTGGGATTGAATCTTAGAACCATTGCTTGCTAGCTATGAAGACATGGTCAATCTATGCCACCTCTCTAATTTTTAAATTCCTCATCTGAAAGATGGGTATCATCTACCTATTTCATTGGACTGCATGAAGATTTGATATGGGAGTAATTAAGGCTGCCTGGTGCCTTGTTGGTACCACAGTGGTAGTAGATACTATTATTAATATATATTTCTTGGTAATTTATTCCATTATTTTTGCAGTTCACTTTTACTAGATTTTAGTATTGGTAATACCATACATGTTTTTGGTTACTATCTATAAAATTCAACCTAAACGAAGGAACTGATTTTGCTTCATCAAAGGCATAGCTCTTAAATAATTCAGCAACTCCTACTTCCTACCGCTTGGGATATAGGCTGTTGGATGCTCCATCTAGGAACTAAGCCACTGTGCTCTGAGAAGCCCAAACCACAGAAGTCGCCAGACTCTGCTCAGTGAATTCAGTTAAGTTCCCAGCAGATAGCCAGCATTCGCCACCAGCCATGTGTGGGAGCCATCCTGGGTAACCAGTGTAACCAAACCTTCAGATGATGCCAGCCCCAGATGTCATGCACCAATAACTGCATGAGAAGACCATGGGAGAACCAGCAACACAAGCCCGGGGCCCATGCATCTTTTGAATTTGGGGTAGATTATTACACAGTAATAGATAACTATTAAAGGCATCAAATGGATACTATCAGATCTCTCTGGACTCCCAAATCCTCCCTGCCACATAAAACATAACGAAAGTATGAGGTTGGCTCCATAGGCAGGAGTATTTATTAAGGGGATTAGGTATAAGATCAATTAATTCTCACAGCTTACTGGTTTTAATTAACCTCTCTATCTAACTTTTCTAAATTCCTATTTCAGGTATTCAGATGATAAATGAAAAGACTGTTCCATAGGAATTTCTAAATTATTTAATTTCCAGCCATTATATATACGCTGGGCTCTAATCAATGCAAGTTCAAGTTATTTGGGTTTTCTTTGTTTAATTGTTTCTTTTTGCATTGCTAGGGATCAAACCCAGGGCATTGAACATGCTAGGCAAATGCTCTACCACTGAGCTACACCTCCAGCCCCAATTTTATTTTTTACATTTTTGATACTGGGGCACTGTACCACTAGCTACATACCCAGTCCTTTTTATTTTTTATCTGGAGACAAGACCTCACTAAATTCCCAAGGCTGGACTTGAACTTGTAATTCGGCCTCAGCCTCCCGAGTAGCTGGAATTACAAGTGTGCGCTACCAGGTACTGCCAGTCTCAATTTTAAACAAAGCATTATGGTTGTGGCTATATGGCTAAAATAAAATACATAATTGCAAACAGTCCAATATTTTGGACCAGGCTGCCTTTGGTAAAATTATCTATTTACATACATAATTCTGATCAGCTGATTATTTGAAGGAATTTAAACTTGGATTTTGTTTGTTTGGGTTATTTTGGTGGTGCTGGGAATAGAATCTAGGGCCCCCTGAATGCTAAGCACATGTTCTACCATTGAGCTACACACCCAGGCTGAACTTGAAATTTAATACTGGATTTCAGTTTCCCATTCACTTTGCGAATGCAGGCCAATCATTTACTTGAGTTCCCTCATTCTACATTCCTAGCCTATTACTACCATCATTAACAACACTGAAGCTCATAATTTCATTTACAGGAAGGGATTATAAGATGTACCATTTATTCCAACTCCTGCCTGCTACAACAAATACTTCAAGTCTTAGTCTCTGGCTGTGAATTTCTACCGAACAGCTGGACACACAACAGGGAGGGGGATGACGAAGTCACTAACTCCTAATACCCAGGTAAGTTGGAAATAATAGTATTTGAAAAACAGGACCCAAAATAATGAAATATTGAGGTTGGTTTGAAAATATACATCTGAGGATTAAGAAGGGTAATGTTATCACTATGAAGAACCCATTGAGAGAAACTCATGTTTTTCTTATTTGACGAAGAAAATATTGCAACATTTCCCTTGAAATCACAACTCACCACTTTCTATTTCCTCTTCATTATCATCTTCCAAGATGCTCGCTGGAGCTGCAGATTCCCCAGCTTCCATCATGCTTTTCAAAGCTTCGAGCTGTTCTGTTGTTTAGAACAAACAAGGAGGAGATGGCGACAGATGTTACATCACTTACAAAAGTTGGGTTTTAAGGCAGCTATGGAGATGCAGGAAATGAAATAGGAAAAAAAAATATGTTGTTTAGGCACCTACTGGCCACATCCTAAGGTTGAGCAGTGGTCACTGTCTCACCCATTCCTGCTGGTCTTGGCTTTTTGTAAGCAGTGTACATCAGCCACGCTGCATACAAATGAAGGACCACTGGAATATGCGTGAATTGTCTACAGTTCTGGTTAACTCATTTGATAGGAGAGTTTAGGATTCAAACCCAGATAAGAAAAACCCCTCATTTGAAGAATCTGGCACAGACCAAGATATATGAATGATTATAGTGAAGGGATAGAAGACAGACACACACATTGATGATCAGCAAACTTCAGGAAGAAAGATATTTGCAATGAATATAACTGAGGTTATCATCCTAAGTGAAAAAAGAAACAATTTAAGTCAGTAAGATAAACAAAGGAAATAACTTTTTCATAAAAAGGAGAAAACAGGGACTGGAGTGGTGGCTTAGTGGTTATAGCACTTGCCTGGTATACACAAGGATGGGGATTCAAACCCCAGCACCATGTACACAACGAAGCCTTGGAGCAACAAAAGCCACATGAAAAACTAAATAAAAATGGTTTCTCTCTTTCTCTTTCTCTCTCATTGCCCCTCTCTCTTAAAAAAAGGGAAAAAATGCAGTGACAAATCACAAATCATAATATACAAAGGAACCAGTTATCAAAACGATACAAATAAAAAATTCAGGTATTTTTCTTCTATTAGTTGGGAACACATAAAAGATGGCCAACAGCCAGGATGAAAGATAATGCTGGAAACAGTCTCACACATCACTGGAAAGGGTACGACTTTTCTTAAGAAAAGCATAATAAGATACATCTAATATAAACTGCTGCTTCTCATTTTTTTCCCCCTGGGGACCCCTCCAAATTCTGGCATGTAAATATATGAATATACTATCCCCACTCTGTGAATGAGTTGATGTACAGGCTGAACTAAAATGGAAATGTGATAACTTTGCTTTAGAAAGTATATATAACATCACCATTATATTTCTCCCCCCACCAAATTAGATGGTTTTGCAATAAATTTCATGCTTGACAGTAGTATTGTCTAAACACATGCTTCCATTTATGCGTGTATTTGACTCACTCTTTTCAACTTCAGGTTTTAGCCGTTTATTTTTGATGAGTATTTTTCTTTTGAGGTCATTGGGGGATGGCAACGGTCTGCCTGGTTCGAGCTAGAGAAACACAGAAAGAGCTGAAATTAACCATGGTTGTTCCCAGTTCTTATTTCCAGCTCAGAATAAGCATGAGAGGCCTGGTGTCATACAACCCAACATCCACTAGATGGCAGTCAGCACTGTTTTACACTTTCCATCCTTCCCCAACCAAATCAGCCTGCCTCATCCCATTGGCCTTAGAATAGCACTGCAAACTTGGAATCCACAGTTTGTGGAAGTGTGCAGAGTTGTTCCAGCTTCCTCAGTGGAGCTGGGGAACAAGCTGGGTGGGTGTTGTGGGTGAGGGTCCTGTTCTGCTTCAGGCCTTGCACTCTTTAGGTCTCTGATAAAGTCAAAGGGTCATGCTGGGACTGGAATTGGTGTTCCCAGGTGAGAGTTCCCTAAATCCCCCAAGTGCTGAACTGGAGAGCAAACCTGTCTGTTTAGTAGGCTGATCCAACTCAACACGTGAGATTGTGTCTTTGTAGGTTCAACAAGGGAATCAAGAAAGGAATGGTTCTTAATTACTGGAATTTGAACTCTACTGTGTCTTCATTTACTTGGATTTTTGTCTGGAAATAATATGTCCTATTAGGTTATTGCCTCCATGGAACTGTCCCATGTATAGATATCTATTCCCCACACACTCATTCCATTCCCATCACCTATCCATCCTTACTCCCATGCATTCATTCATTTTCAAAACTCATAATTATTCTACTTATGACAAGGAAGGCTCTGTGCTTTCCTGTCTGTCTCACTTCAAGTGAAACGCTTGGTTGAACAGCTGCTTCTTCTGGGCAGCCTGGTGGAACTGATCCATTCCCCATGATTCTCTCTTGGACCACAATTTTTCCAAAAAATATTCAATGTATCACAGTCTGTCTTCTTTCTCAGTTATGTGTTTTATTTTATTTTATTTTATTTTTGGTGCCAGGGATAGAACCCAGGGATGCTCAAGCACTGAGCCACATCCCCATTTTTATTTTTAATATTGAGATAAGGTCTTGGCTAAATTGCTTAGTGCATTGCTAATAAGTTGCTGAGTCTTCCTTTGAACTTGTGATCCTCCTGCCTCTGCCTCCTGAGCCACCAGGATTATAGGTGTGTGCCACCATGCCCAAGCCAAATATGCAGTGTCTTCCAAATAGGAAACTCACTGAATGGAATTACACATGAACTTAGGTACATATGGCATTTGAAGTGACCTCTGAATCAGCAAATTTGTATGTTTTTTTTTCACAGTTCCCCAAGGTGATGCTAACATATAACAAATTTTGAGAATGACAACAGAATCTAGACCCTTGGCCTTGGTGCTTTATAAAATCTAAACCATGAAACCCCAAGATCTTCCAAATTAAATTCATCCTTCTGAAGCATGATACAAAAGCTTTGTGTACTGAAGAACTTAAATAAATATGAAGATCTTTAGCATCAGTCCTCCAGTGCTACTTGACCCTTCAAAAATGAATTTCAAAACAAATCCATTCATGCTAGAAATATGGTGTGCTAAAAATACATACTGGATGTGATTCAAGTGCTTGTTTCAACAGGAGATCCCCAAATAGATCTTCACAATATTTGGACATCTTGTACTGTTGATATTTGCTGGAGAGAAAGAAGTGGCATCTGTAAATTCAAACATCCATTAACCATCCAAGAAAAGAAAATGCCTTTGCAAGGCAATTAAAGACTCTCATCTACAAAATGCATGAGAATCCTCATCATGTGAATGTGAGATACACTTTCAAATACCCAACTTTAACTGCTTTGATTAAAAAATAAGTTACCTCCAAACTAAAAACTGGTAAGAATACAAAAATGTCTTTCAAGTTATATTCAAATCTTCCAACTCAATGGAACTTGAGGCAAGGTGTCCCATGTTTGACTCTCCTTTCTAAACCACATGTGGATGACTTTCTTGGGGAACAAGTTTGCAGGATCATCTGGCACTGAGCATTTCACAAACAAACTACTCAGTTACTTAAAAGGATGCAGAGTTGGGGTGAAGGTGAGGAGTAGGATTTAGGAAGCAACATCACTTAGTGACTCGAAGTAGAAGGAATCATTATACCTGCAGTGATTTTCAAAGGAGAGAATTACAGGATATTCGGACGTGACAAATGCGGTTTCCTTGATGGCTTGAATTACATCCTTTAAAGATAAAAAATGTTAATGAGAGAAAAGAGCAAAAAAAATTAAGGCACCTGACACATTTCAGACTCTGCTAATACAGCCTTTGTTGCAGAGTCAATTCCAGCCATTCATACTTGGAGCACCCATCTATCTTGATACCTCTAAAGGTCCAATCCTCGGGGACAGACCCAGTGAGCAGTTAACGGTTAACGAGATTTTTTTTTCAAAGCTATCTTTTACACCTTAGGAATGGTGGTACTATCAACTTACAAAAGATTTCATCTAAGTGGCTTGCTGGTTTCTTCCCTGACTCAGGGACTCAGGGTTTACCATGTTCCTTGAGGAGCAGTGAAGTGTTGCCACAGTAGTTTTCCCAACCAATGCCTCTTCAACTCCTCCCACTTCCAGAGGAATGTGTTGGTAATAACTTTAGGTCCGCTAGAAATGTCTACCGACTTTCCTCTGTGTTTGGGAATCAGTCTTGGGCTACATTTATTAATTCAATATAGATCCCTGCAAGTGTTACATTTGCAATATTCTGTGTTTCATATTAGCTTGGATAAAGTGGGGGGAGGTGGTCCTCAGGGAAAAGGGTTCTCTTTGTCAAACAATATGTGAGGTAAAACAGGGGTATGCTCAGGATTCCTCTTGTACTTGAAACAACTTGAGTGAGCCGAACATGTCCCCCTCCCACCGTCTCCATGAAACTTGAGGGGTTGGTTGGTCCAAGTCTCCACTTAGCCTTAGAAGAACAATACTTCTACAGTCAGAGCATTCTATTTGGCAAAAATCCCAAGTGCTTACAAATTTGTGGCTAGCCACAGGAAAATATTTTACCATGGTTATCAAGGAAGTCCATTAGAAATGATAATGCTCAAGGTCAGGTAAGCTTGGAATATTTTATGGAAGCATTGGTCATTTATTCTTAAAATTTCTTCCTAGGCAAAAAAAAGTTTGTGACCTTGACTGACCACTTTACCAAGAATTACCCCTTGAGCAAAACTCTGGCTCTGCCCTGGGATTCTTCTTTGCTCCATCCAAGTTGAGATGGAATGGCCTACTTTCAGCTATGTGTCCTTGTCAGGCTCCTTAATTCTCTAAGGAGATGCCGTCACTCTTCCTGACAGTTTGACTGGTTGTGCAAGTGCATGGCTTCCCACTTGAATCTACTATTGGGTCTTCCCAGGAAGCACAATCTTGACCCACTGATGATCAAAACCTACCAACATTTTGGCTAAGTGAAATGACATGCATGGAGTGTCATGGGTATAGGACCTAGGCATCAAGTTTTTTTGAAAATATCTCTGGTGATTTTTCACATCTAGAGTTGAGAACCAATGATTCCAGATGTTGCAATATCCACCCTGAGTTACACCAAAAAGATCAGAGACAGGTAGATCTAATATTTGGGCCAATCACAGAATTTTTTTGTTTGACTTCTTTGGGCAGGTTTTCATGGGCATATTGAGGAATGTTCTAAGAAACCACCCTTTAAATCAGACAATGACATAACCAAAAGGCCATTACTGAGATGCCCATTTATAAAGCTATAGATCCCTTTTGATGAGGATTCTTGAGAAAAAATTTCCCACTAATAATTGTGCTTTTCTTTTATGGATCCTGTAAATCACAAGTTTATAAAATTTCTTGACAAGCATCTATGAAATCTAACTTCATTCTCTTATTCTTACAGGCCCTATCTATAATCTACTTTCCCCCCATGTATTCTATTTATCTTTTTATGACCCCTCGAAGTTCTTCAGAAATAATGCAAAGTAAGCAAGCAAATAAGTGCTGTATGAGGTTTTTAAGGTAAGTAAACTGCTGGAGAAAGCTCAGTATGGAATTGTCACCATTTGAAAGCGGGGAAAATAGCACAAAAGGGACATTTAGTGGAGATAACATTCATCTTGCATCTCTCCTCAAAACTGGAAGAAATATGAAGGCAATATGTTCGAGAAAAAGAAAAATTTGCTTTGTATCTCTCTGTTGGCTGAATTTGCATAATAGTTTGGGGGAAAAATCTGTGACTGGGTAATTTTAAAATGTACCTTAAAAAGGATATCTGTACACATTGCTTTTCCATGAGTTATTATCGGTTCTTGATCTTCACCTTTTCCATCCCAACAGTCAAGTTCAACACACCTAGGAACACAACAAAAGTGACAACATGCAATTCTTACAATGGAAGAGTGTGTACACAAACTCAAAGAAAGACAATGGAATAAGTTGTTTTCTTAGCAGGAAATTAAGGGAATTATGTGACATGGTTATTTCATGGAACCTACAGGTTAAAAGCACATTAGTCCCATCAGGTTGGTATCATTGCCCATTAGTCACTTAGTAGCCTTCTTGGTTATCAGGTCAACTGTTAAAATATCCCAGTGCCTGTGTTCAAGTCATGCTTATTTCACTTAGTAAAGGCCCCAAAACATAAGAGTGGGGGTGTGGCCAATATTTTATTACAGTGAGTTTTTATAATTCTTCTATATTATTATATTATTGTTGTTGTGAATGAAGCTTTTGCTGTGCTTCACATATAAATAACACTTTTTCATAGGTACACATGCATATCATTAGACACTGTGTGTGGTTTCAGGCATCTATTGGAAGTACTGAAACATGTCCTCCATGAATAAGCAGAGGACAATAAATAAAAGGACATTATATATCCATCCACCCACCCCATAATTGCCATCTTTGAGTTTCTGACCTGCACCCAGCCAGGAGTACTTGTCTGTACATTTCTACTGAAGACTTCCCGCCAAACTGTCGGCCAGTAAGATAGGTGTTATGGGAAGAACTGATGAAGTAGTGAGCCAGGGGATGGTCCATTTCTTGGTAAAGCTCTAAACGATCTAGGAAGACTGGGGCATTTTCATCTGACATCAGATATCTGCAAAACCCATCACTTGATATGAGTCCTAGGGAAAAAAGAACATCTTAGTAGCACCTGTAGCTCTGAAGATGCACATCTCCCTTTATTCAGGGAAGGCGAGTTGGCTTGGGCAGTAAGAGTAAAAACTTCCTCATAGTCTCCTTCCTAAGCAACTTCATCTTTCAGAACTTAAATAAAGCCATAGTTGGTATTTTATGAGGAATGTAAGGCATTCTAAAAAGAGGTGGCATTCTTTCATATCAAAGATAGTGGAAGTACGTAGCCCTTCAAGTTCACAAACACAGTGCTATAGCTGACGGTGACAAGGGGACAGGGGACTTTCTCTAGCTCTACTTCTGCCACTCACTCCTTGTGCTCCTGGGTCTCAGCTTCCTCTTCTGCCAAGTGGGTAAAAATATTGGTCCCATCTGCTTTCCAGGATTGTCATGAATGGTAAATAAGAATGCATGGGAAAGGTGCTCTTTAAGAAATGGAAATCATATAAATTGTAAGCCATTATTGTTGTCATGAATTGCAGAAGGGATTTTTCCTAGAGATGACCTCTCTGAGTTTGAACAACTTCATTTTTCCAGTTTTTCCCCCTAAAAGATAGGGCATGAGGCTGGTGAGAAGATATGCAGGGGTCACTGAAACATGGCCCAAGAGCCCCTGTCCATTTCAATTGCACTTTTTTGACACAGGGCTGGATGCATATGGGAGCTGCAGGACAGACCATTATATTTATGCATCTTCTCCCACCTTGTTAACCACGGGCAGTCTCAGCTTTTGCTTTTTTTAATTTAAGCATTTTCAAGTTATGGACTGATTTCAAGTTCATGAAAAGCCCAGATAACAACATAATGAATAGCTATGGACCTATACCATAAATTTGTTACATTTTAGCATTTTGTTAAACTGCTTTACATTTTAAAAGTGTATATTACAAATGCCACTGCAGTGCCCTTGTGTCCCGCCTCGATCCTATCCAATTCTGTTTCTGCTGCTATGTCATTAGCCACTACTCTAGCTTTCGTGTCTAATTTCCAAAACAGTTTTGTGGTTTCGCCTATACATATATTCAGATATGCATTTATTTATCTAAATAATAGATCATTTTGAATGCTTTTGAATTTATAAAAGAGGTTTCCCACTGTGTGTGCATTTAAGTTAATAGTCTTCCAATATATTTTCTTGGGACTTAACCAATTGATATACGTAATTCTTGTTCATTTAGTTTTCATTGTACAGTAGTCCAAATGAGTATACTATAATTTATTATTTATTATTCTGTTGATGCATATTTCAGTCATTTCTAATTATATCTGAAAGTATGCAATACAAGTTTGTATACCTCTCTCCTTGGACACATTCATTCTACAAGCAGGTAGTTTTTGAGGTACTGGGATAGATGCAGTGATAGAAACAACAGACAAGTCCTGTATTCGTGAAACTTACACATTATGGGTGAGATAAATACACAAATATAATGTCTTGAAAGTTCAAGAAAGACGAAGAAAGCAGGAAGAAAGATGACAAAGAATGGCAGCGTGCTGTGTGAGATGTGAGGGCAGTGAAAGTCCATCTGGGGATGTCACATGCATGGTGAGCAAGCCACAAGCAGGGGAGGGGTGGGTGGCCCCATTGTGAGCAGAGGGATAAGCAAGTGCAAAGACCTTGATGCGGGAGTGTATGCCAAGTTCATTCAACGACAGCAAGACAGAGTAAGCAACCCAGGGGGAAAGTGGCTGGAAATGAATTTGGAGAGGTAGTCAAAGTCTACATGAGCTGGACTTTAGTCCTAAGTAGTTTGAATTTTATTCTAGGTATGTTGGGAAGCTTTGGGATGTTTTTAAAAGTGGAATAACATCATCGGACTTGGTTTTAAAATGTTTACTCTCCTTACTGTGTAGAGCATAGCACTGAGCAGAAAGGAAGGCCAGTTAGAAGTCGCCTGGCATTGCCCAGAGAGTTAGGATGTGGGCATGCAGAGCCTGGTAGGGTTGTATAGGGTGGTGACAGGTGATTTATGTTGAGGCTGGATCTTGCAGTTTTGCTGATGGATGAGAAGTTATGTGAAAGGATGCAACAAGTCCAGGATGATTCCAAGAGCTTTGACTTGAAAAGCTGAGTGAATTATGGGACCATTTTATGGGAGAAGGAACAGATCTGAGGACAAGGAAAATCAAAGCATGTTATAGAATACATTAGAAATGCACATTCAGCATTCAAATGCACAGTTCAATTGCAGGTCTGTAGGTTAAGTTTGGGGTTAAGACTGGAGGGTTTAATTTGGAAATCATGTGCATATAGAAAAAATTTCAAGATTACTGGCCTGCATGAGCTCACCCAAGGAGTGAGGACTGAGGGAGCAGAGGTCTGAGCACTGTGCTCTACCACTCTGACACCCAGGCTTTGGAAAACAAATAAAGATTCTCTGGCTTCACTCTGTAGATGTATCAATGGTAATTCTGGAGATTTTGAGGATTTGGAAGGACTTCAGAAATAACTAGAGACACACATTTATCAGGACATTCATCACATTGCCAAGGAATTGTTGAGTCACTTGGCCTTCCCTTTGAACAGAACACAACACTCTGCAAGGAAGGAGGCATTTCTCATGCAGTTTTGAATTCTTGGCATTTAACACAGTGCCTGGCATCTAGTAAGACCTCTACAAATTTAAAAAAATGACAGTAGGGGTTGTGGGTGTAGCTCAGTGGTACCACACACGTTTAGTGTAAGTGAAGGCCTGGGTTCAGTCTCTAGAACCCAAAAAAAGAAAAAAAAAAACAAAAAAAAACATTAGGGAAGAGAAATACTAGGAATTGACTATGTGAGCCTCACTGTCTTACAAGCATGGAAACTGGGGCCCAGGACACTATTCTCTTGTTCAAGGACAAGGTAACAGGACAGTGACGTGAATCTTATCACCTCCACTACTGTCCTTCCTCTGCTTTAATTTTATACAATGTGGAATAAATTATGATATTCAGAATATTGATGGACAGGTAAGTTAATGAAGTATTCTTGCTAAAATAGTTCTCTGTGGCTCTAGAAAAAAGTGTAAAACCTTGTCATCAGGTATGGTGGGCCAGACATACTTACAAACAGGTTCTATATGCGTCCTGAGAACATATAAATCCTCCAGCCACATTCACTGACAATAGATACAAAGAAGAAAGACCTCATTCTACCTATGATGGTGGAGGCTTGTAATCCCAGCAATTCAGGAGGCGAAGGCATGAGGAGTTCAAGTTTGAAGCTAGCCTTAGCAACTTAGTGAGAATCTCAGCAACTTAGCTAGACCCTATTTCAAAATAAAAAAAAATAATAAAAAGGCAGTAGACGTACCTCAGTTGGAAAGCATCCCTGGGTTCAAACTCCAGTACCAAGTAAATACATAAATATATAAATTAATAAATCAAGCTAAGAGAGAAAGAACCCATTCTAAAGAGGAGGAAACTAAAGCCCTGTGATTCAGGAGTACAGAGGACAGATAGAACCCAAACCTGGGTTCCTTCAATGTCCCCTGAGACATGAGGCCAGCAGCGTCCAGTTAGGACAGTAAGATCCTCACACCCTTGGCAGGTGTTTCACACTGCTACGGCACTGACCTTTGATTCTTCTCTGTGCCTTTTCCTTGACAAATATTTGGACAATGCATTGTTTCCAAAGTTTCACTGAAAGGGGCAAAGGTCCAGAAATACCAACAGTGTGCTAAAGTGACTCTGACTCTTTAATTTCATGTCAATTGTTTTTATATTCCATTCCAGAGGTCAAACAAGGGGCGAGAGGGTACAGCAAATCATGTATTAAGTTTAATTGCCTTGGCAAACCAAAAAGGAGAAAAATGAGGTGCAAACTCACATGACAGCAATTATTTTCACAGATTGCAAATAGGGACATTTCAAGCAATATGCAAAACTAAAATCTAGTATGAAAAAGTATATGGGGAAATATACTGTTTAATAGCACAATAAATTTAATGATATATTTCAGGCAGCAAAGACTAATTTTGATGGAAGGTAAAATTTACACTAACTTAAGAGCAGGAAAAAAAAAAAACAGTTACTCATGTGTTGCTCCAGGGAACTCCAAAACATTTACAGATAACCTTCAATTAAAAATCCAAGAGCTTTAAAAGTTGCATATTTTCTTGTTTCAAAGAAAAAAAATCCTTTTTACGAATTTTTATTACCTTTTTTCTTCAAATCTTCATCAGGCTCATACATCTCAATGATCTGCATTGCCCTTTTAACATCATAAAATGGGAATAAAATTTCATTCAGTCGAGGATCCCGTTGATGCTATGATGAGAAAATAACTCCATTTAGGTTGGCATTTCTCACCCTTGAGGCATTTCACATTTCTGAGTACATAATTTCTAAAACAAGATATAGCTAGACTACCATGTTTATAATGACAAAGATCAGATTTCACTATCTTCCTGTCTTTTTCCCTAAAATATACTTTAAAAAGTCCAAATTTGGGAGTACTTTGTTGGTTCCTCTCATTGAACAGGAGAGAGAGGAAATAGGGTTTTTTTCCCCCTTCAAAAGTTGAAGGCTGTATAATATAATGTGTATGTGTCATTGCACTGTGTTGTCTTCTATTTCCCATACCATATTTGTTAGGCACTAATGTCTATAAAAAGTGAGGCCAAGATATTTCTTAATATTAAAAACTTAATATTAAAAGAATTTAAAAAATAAAAAGCAAAAAAATCCAAATCAGTCCTAATAAATAAACAGATCACATATTAATTGAAGTGCCAAACCAAAACTAAAATCAAAACAATTTCCTCCTTCCCCCCCAAAAAAATCCCTAGATAAGGAAACATCATTTGATTTTCATTTTTTCTTTCTATGTCAATAAGGACACCCTGAGAAATTCATTTTCTCAAGTCCATATTTTTTCAAAATGAATCAATTATTTTGATGAAAATTAATCAGAATAAGGATTATTGATAAGCTCTAAGCCATATAAAAATCAGAAGCATCTTGTTCCCTATAATTTTATAATTTTGGGGGGGGTCTACTGGTGATTGAATCCAGGGACACTCTACCACTGAGCTACATCTCCAGTCGTTTTTATTTTTTATTTTGAGATAGGGGCTTGCTGAATTTCACAGGCTGGCCTCAAAATTGAGATCCTCCCTCAGCCTCCCCAATTGCTGGGATTAAGGTGTGCTCCATCATGCCTGGCCTCACTATGAAATTTAACTCATCTTTCCCTGACAATATTCTCTGGGCAGAAAGTACATGGCATCATCCTTTCCAAACGGATATTTAAGGTGCTTCTGGAGCTTCAGGAGGCACCAGGAGCAATGTACTTCCTGTAGTGATGTCATCCTGACCTCATAGGTATAGTGATAAGTCCTTATGACCTCACTTAGCTACAATGCTGTGAGTGTGTGTGTGTGTGTGTGTGTGTGTGTGTGTAGGCAGTGGATCCATTATACTTTCTTATTGTTCACTGTGGATGATAGGTTGCATTGTGTCCTTGGTCATCCCTTAAATAAATAAAGCAATTTCCATGGAATAATGACTGATAAGCAGATGTGAGAAAGATCTGGTCAATAAACAGAACTTTAACAATTCTTTACCCAAATATATGCACAGACTTTGAAAGAAATTATTGGAAAAGTATTTAAAGAGAAATGGTTAAAAGTTCATATGGATTTCCCTTCCCCATTTGTTCTGGGATGATAACTTGGAAAGAGGTCTATACTGAGAACTAATGTCTGTGGCCAGTGGAACACTTGATATCATTTCCTAAAGCATGGGTGATCTTGGCCTTTTCTCATTTTCTCACCTCCCACCAGTGAGTTAAGAGTGTTAAATTATAAGGAATTGATATATTTTGGCAATTTATCCCAATGAAGCATGCTTCTGTTGTAATCTGAGAAATTACAGCTCATAACAGCTCACAACCATGCAAATGTCAAAGCACATACGGTTATATTCATAACGGACCTTGTGAACACAAAGAATGAAAGTAATGGGATGTGCATAGAAAAAACTGTGAGGTGGGCCATGGTGTGCCAGGCAAGTGAAGGTATGCTGCACCTTGTTTAGGAAGTTATGCCACCATGCAGTAGAGTGCACCATTCAAGGAACTGACGTGCTGCAGCAGGAGTGAGCATGCATTGTTTTAAAAGCAAACAAATAAACCTCTTTCTAGGAACATCTCTTCTCCCACAATTACTATCATGGAAGAAGAAGGATGCAAGATGAAAAAGACCCTTTGCAGACACTAGGGCAGTTGATTTACAGTTGGCCACTGTATTTCTCTTCCATATTAAAATTCTATCTTTTGACTTTGAGATATGCTCATTGATAAGTATCTGGAAAGGTGGAGATAAAGGGACAAATCCATATGAATTAAAAAGTGGGAGAAGGAAGGGATTTAGCTACAGAAGGGGAAGAGATAAAGTTAAGGAAAGGAGGAGAGGGAATTTAGGCATTTTGAAGTAATTTTACATATACAGGAAGTGTGTGTTCTAACATTGTGCTAGTTAAAGTGTGAACTGTGCATGGCAGTGGCAGTGTTACCAGCACCTGGGAAACTTGTTAAAAATGCAGATTCTCAGTCTCCATAACCAGGTCTACTGAATCTGATTCTCCAGGGTGAAAGACAGGAATCCATGTTTTAATAAGCTTTCCGGGTGATTCCAATGCACCCAAGTTCAAGAAGCTGTAACTTGTGATGTTATGCACTCTAGAACATTTGCATATCCATGAAAAAAAGGTACTTAAGATCTACAAAAAATGACACCCAGTTAAACCCCATTAAAATGTGTCAGAGGATATAAGAATCAGTCAACTATCTATCAGAAGCAATAGCCAGGAAGACCAAGTCCTACAATGTATATCTCATAATCTGCTACTTTAAAAATTATATTCACAGTGCAAATAAGCATGAAGTACAGACAATATGAGATCGCATTTGTTTTTACATCTGCTCTGCCAGATAGCAATCTTTTGCCTTCCCTAAAATTTCCACATTTTAAAAAGATTAGAAACACACAATCTGGATAATCCAGAGGCAGGGAAATAAATGGCAAGGTTTGCAAACAGAGTCACGAAGCTATCATTTTTTATGTAAAAATGTAACGAGAAGAAAATCATATCCAGGAGATCTCAAGAGTAATGACGTTGCAGAAGAGTCACTTAGAGCACAAAGAAGGAAATTCTTCACAGCTCTGAGGGACCAGTTTTCAGTTGGATAAACAGTGCACCCAGAATATTCACCTCATGTATCCAGTGCTTCGTGAAATGAGATTCTAAATAGTTTCCAGAAGTAGGTCTCGAAATTGTGCCCAAGTAAATGAGGAGATAAAGGACCATTACTCTGTCCTTTCTCAGAAAAGGCATCAACTGACTTTAATCCAAGCAGCACTGGGAGAGATGGATGTTGATATAAGCCATATACAAAAAAAGATATAATAAAGAGAAAGGAATAACTGGCAAGGGTAAGCTTACTCATAAGACGAAATACCTCTTTCTTCTCTCTCTTTGCCTATGCATTAAAGAATAAAGATATTGTGAAAGGAAATAGATGGTGGGTCCTTTCTCATATATTTCCAACTGCCAAAATAAAAAAAAAATCAACTTTAGCGATAATGTGACCATATGACATTGTGAGGCAGGGAGAAGGTAACTAGTAAACGAGACAATGAGGAGAACTCCTGATTAAGGTAGCCATGTAACACCTTTTTCCTTTTTTCTTTTTTGATCTTTCTCTCCTACTTTCTATGTACCCCTCAATTCTGCAGGCTCTTAGTTGTTAACCATCTTTGTGAGAAGTCAAACAGGAAAATGACAGCAATAGAATATCAATTTAGCTTTCATTAGAAACAGAGAAAAGGAGTTGAAACTCACTGAAGATCAGAGACTTTAATTCTGCCACATCCAAACAACTGTGTCAAATCTCTCACCAAATGCGTCCACTAGCTTTCCTAGATTCTAGTTTGTAATTTTCTTAATTTTGGCAAAGAAAGGTTCTTTCTGTCCATTGGGTGGGAACTAGAGACATTCTGGGACAAAATTTTAGATATGATTAGTGGATTTCCATGACTAAGTTCTTTATCAAAATATATATACTACTCCCATATTCTTCCCACTCATACTCAGTGTTCAAAGAGGAATCCAGTAATTCACTGGATTCTCTGCACAAACTTTAACGTGAAGAGATCTTGTTAACCGCAGACTGACTTAGCAGGTCTGGGTGGAGCCAGAGATTCTGCATTTCTAATAATCTCCTCCAGCAATGCCAATGCTGCCAGTCCACAGATCACACTTGGGAGAGCAAAGACCAAGGAGATACTGAGAAGCAGGAGAGGAGGCAGGTCTAAAGCTACCACTGACAGGCAAGTGACTGTTAATGGCACAGACAGGGAGAAGGTGGTACAAACCCCTAAACAGAGATCAAGGTAGTAAATGACTGATAGGCTCTTCTCTCCGTCCCACCTCCTGCAGATACACATTAGTACACTGAACCGAAAACTCCACAGAAAGAATAAGAGAACGACAGTCTTGAATTGTGGAAGCCAACCCGGCATTTGTTACTATAAAGAGGATTTCTTGTCCTAGCATCTGTTCCAGTTGGTTAAGGCTGATGTACACGAGTTTCTGTGGATTTTTGCTCTGCTGGTTTGTTCTCTGGCTACCTTGCTGAACTCTCTTACTAATTCCAAGTTCTTCAGTTAGCTGCTTTTGATACTCAGGTGGACCATCATCTGCAATCACAGAGACTAGGACCTTGGCAAGGATTTTTTGAAAGGAGACATAGCATAGCTATGTTCATAGTTGGCAACTATATGTCTCTTCCACATTAAAATTAAGTATTTTGATTTAAAGATAAGGTTTTAATTTATTAATTTATTTATTTCTGGGGAGATTGAAGGGGCACGGGTGGGACTCAAGAAAGGGAGTATGAGGTGCTGGGAGAATACGCTCTGCGTTTAACGACTTCTTCAAGGGGACACTCATTTTTTTTAAGACAGAGAGAGAGACAGATGGACAGAATTTATTTTATTTTTTTTTCATATGGCCTTTATTTCTCCAACACTTAGTTGTGTATGTGGTGCTGAGGTTTGAACCCAGATCCTTGTGTATGCCAGGCAACCACTCCAACCACTGAGCCACCACTCTAGCCTTTTAAACATTTTTAAAAATATGAATTCAATCATATTTAAAATAAATTTACATACAAATTTAAACATTTTTAAAATAGAATTTTAAAAATAAAATTTAAATGAAAAATTGAAGTAAACTTTTAAAAAACGTCTAGAAATTGCAAGGGTGGTAATTGGGTAGACCAATAAAAACAATCCATAAAAGGAAATGAACCCTGTATCAACCAAGGAAGGCTGCACCTATCCTCAGGGATATTTCTGAATTGGAACAGTGACTTGTTGTATGAAGGTCTCTGTTTTTTTTTTTTTTTTATAGAGAGAAGGATAGTGAGAGAGAGAAAGAGAGGAACAACTTTATTGAGTTTTTTCACATGGCCTTAGTTGCTCCAACACTCTGTTGTGTACGTGGTGCTGGGGTTTGAACCCGGGTCCTCGTGCTTGCCAGGCAAGCGCCGAAACCACTGAGCCACCGCTCCAGCCCCCTGAAGGTCTCTGTTTAATAGATGGCTGGGTGCTGGCTCCATCCTACGTCAGAGCCTATAAGAAGCCTTATTTTAGGAAACCACACATTTGTGACGAAGTAGATTTTCTCCTGTCTACTATCTTCCCTTGATAGTAAGAAGCCCATTCCTGCCCATGTTACCAAATTCAAGATGATCAATGAACCAAAGTGCATGATTTGCTCATGAGACTAATAAAATAATGAAATAAAAACCACAAAAGGAGGAAGAGAGGGGCAAGGTACAGGAAATAAAGCAAGGTGATTAAACTTCTGAACTACTGTGGCCTAAAAATGTGGATAATATCTGGGTAAAGATTGAACATAGTATTCACATGACTAGAAACTAGTAGAGTGGAACACCTCAAAATGTTTTAAAATAAAATAAATATTGCATTGTACTGAGAGGATGGTTTCAAAGCAGAGGCCTCTTTCTTGCCTCGGTGCATGCAGACTGGTTGATATAGTTTCTAAAGTGCGATCCTGTAAATTGGAAGCCACTGAACCTTTGCAAGGACTGAAAAGAGGCAAAAATGTGATTTGTTTCTACAAAGTAATTGCCTGTTGTCTTGTCTTCAGGCGATATCTCTTGTCTAGCATGATACCATCTTTTCTGGTTCTTTTTGTTTTGTTTTGTTTTGCAGTATTGGGAATTGAACTCAAGGCCTCAAACATGTGAAGAAGGAAGCTCTCTGTCTCTGAGCTACATTCCCAGCCATTCTTTTTTTTTTTTTTTCTTTTATGTTGATAATCAAAAACAGGGCCTTGCACATGCTAAGCATAAGCCCTACCACGAACCTGTAACTCTCAGGCCCATTGCTGTCTTTTCTAATGATTTTTCTTTATATAGTATGATGATTAACTTAAATTATTTTGAAACAAAAATACACTGCCTATCCTTTACTCAAACTCTTCATATTATTTATGAATTGAAAAAAAATGAATTTTTTCCTAAGACCCTTGATGAGTTTTGCTGAAGACAAAATGTGTTTTCATACATGTAAAGAAAAGAAAAAAAATGGTTCATTTCAGTTGTAATAAAAGTTGCGACCTTTACTTGTCCTAAAATAATTTTCTCTTGTGCTTACCCAAATTTAGCCCACCAGTTTTGGTAGTTAAGTGAATCATGTTCTAACATTAGCTCTGAGCTTGTTATAAAAATAAAAAAGTAAAAATTTAAGCTGCGATTCCATTGGCCTAATACTCAATAGATTATTTTCACCCAGGAACTCAAGTGTTTTGCTTCTTGTCAATACATTCTGTTGGAACCTACATATTTTTCTTACATGCAATCCATTAACAGACAAAAATAAAAGCTTTCCAATCCATGCAAAGGGTATGAGAGAAAGTTAGCAATGGCGAATTCAACTACAGTGTGGTAAACTCAGTCCATTCTCTTTCTATTGAATGGAATCAACAGGAAAAGAAAAAAGGTACGGTAAATATCATCTTGCAAAACACATAGGCAATTTAATTAAATAAATATATTAAAAATACACACATACACACAGAAGCACGGCTTCATATTACAGTGGGAAACCAACAAACAGCGATGTGCAAAGCAATGAAGAGGGAGCAAATGAACACACGGCAGGAGCTGATTGTTTGCACCTGGTAAAGCCATCATAGAAAGATCAGCAGGTCAGAAGCAAGCAACAAGGGGCAGAGGACATGGGCATGCAATAAGGACACAGGAGAGGCAAGCCACTGCACACAGACTTTATGGAGTTAATGTATGAAAAAGCTTACTTCATTTAGAAAGCTCACTAATTGGTCTACCGTTAAATAATCAGTTTTGTCTCCATTGCTGAAAAGAAATTTATTAGAAAAAGTAAGTTTTTGTATATGATGCTACAGTAGGCACGATTTACATGTTGACATTTGTTGATGATAATTCTAAACTTATTGTCTAACCCTGTTATAGTGGCAAATTCTTAAAATGGCCAGAGACTGTTTGTAAGGGGGAAAAACCCAACAATGACAGAGGAAAGAAAACACTCCCGCTATGTCACAGATGATGGCTGCAGTTCTTTAGCATTACCAAAAGACATTATTTCAAAACAACATGTAAGTCATCCATTTGAAATAATTGGAATGAATGAACTTTTCAACGACATATTAACATTCCAAATTGAATCTAGTTAGTTCACATAATGGGTTAATACCTAAAGGAGCAGGTTAAAATTGTACATAGTTAGTAAAGCCAATGCAGGGGGGTGGGGAGGGGAGGGGAGGGGGGAGTTCCAGGTGCTGAAATTAATTTATGTCAAAAGTTTTTCAAAATCTCAGAGTGAACTTAAATGCTGATAAACTAAGGGGTGAAAATATAACCCTGACTAGAATATTCCTAGCACTATCAACATCCTACATTAAATTATTATGGTAAAACAATGTTTTAAAAATCTAAAATAACATGTACAATATTTACACAACATTTTCTCATAATTGGAACTTACATTTTTTTAAAAAGATCTTCTATATCTGTCCGAGGACAAATCTTTTGTGTTAGTTCATAGAACTTTTCGTAAGTAAACGCAGCAGGCTCAATTTCATCGTTCTGTAAAAAATAAAAGAGCGTTGTAAATTAAGGACCTTTTCTCTTTGTGGAGGGTAGGAAACAAAATGTTGACCACTTGGAATTCCAGACGCCAATAGGCTTGGCCACCTGGCTAGATCACAGAGTGAGAACTTCCAGTTTCCAGGACACCACAGTTTGGAAGTGTAAACATGTAGCTACAGCAGGGTTTCCCTGGGAAACACCCCAAAGAACAAATACAGAGAAATATGTTCTTTTCTCTCCTTGAGGGAGACACGAAGTGCCTGTTTAAACAATGGTGAATGAACCAAGCCCAGTATTTAATTATGATTATTTTATGAATTTTCATAAGTCAGCAGAAAGGGGCTTTGTAGGACCACATAAGGTCTTACTTGTCATACTGAAATGTATATTTCAAATAGGACTTGTTAAAGCAGTCACAGGCTTAGATCTTTCTTACAGTTCATAAATTAATTTCAATTATTTTCAATCTGAAGGGCCATTTACACAAATGCCTGGCTTGGGAGGGGTGCTTCATAAAGTGTTGCAAGGTCGTCTTGAAGAATTGAATTTATTACTTAATTATTCACTGATGCTGTACCTAGTTGAGATAGTATGGCTGGACTTCTCTAAAATAAGTTCCATAAACTGTGTAAAGAACAGCCTGGCTTTCATTTCCTTATCTTAATAAAACTGACAAAAATCATGATGGAGCCAACTGGTTGAATTCTTAAACACTTTGATTAAAATGCTTGGCGAAAGGAAAGGAGGAGAAGAGAAAATTAATGGTTCTACATGTCACTGAATCTAACTCTGAATTTAATTGAGATCAGTTTAATTTAAGTAATGTAGCTTATCACATGAGAGTACAAATAAACAAAACGGTTTAAGAAACATATTAAGTTAATGAATACCTTTCCACTGGGAAGACCTAACTCCTTGAGGGCTTGAAAGATCACCTTTTCTGTTTTCCCAGATGCAAAGGTTCTAGTGATACTAGGGCAGGAGAGAAAGAAAGAAAAATTCAAGTTATTGTTCATTCTGCTTTTTCTGAAGCAAAGATCTAAAAAATCCTAGGGATAGTGGGACTGTGGGAAAAAAGGAAAAAGAAAATAAAACAACTTTTTATTCATAGGTGGGAAACTTCTTATTCCCCACAATTCTTCCTATGTCCCTCTGGTTACCAACGCTGATTCTGCTACTATTGTAACTTAATTCTAAGACAAGAGGTCCCCTTAGGTGTTTGTAAACATGAGGGGGATCAGAGGAATACCCACTGCTGGAAAAACAATGACACATTTTAATCCTAACAAATTATTTTCTTAGGCAAAAGGAATGTGGCAGATGGGAAACTAGCTGTAGAATAAAACCTCACGTTGACAATATCTGGACCTTAGGGAAAGGAGTGCCCCGTAGAACTCAGTCTGGCCTAGGACTGCTGTTGTTCTGCTTTTTCATGTTTACCATGGTTGAAACACCTCAGTGGGCATATTTTGTTTCTGTCTTCATGCTAAGCACTCATGAGCCACTTGGCAACTTCAGCTGCTTCAAGGATTAAGAATTTATTATGAAAGTGATAGGTTGTGGTGGGGGGAGCAGGAGAATAATTATCCAGTGTTTCAACATAATCTAGCACTATCCTATTACTGAATAGCTTTGTAACTAGTACAACGAGCCTCAAGGATAGTCAAATGCATAACATCCTAATGAGCACATTTCCTATTGTCCGTAAAAGCTGGAAAGAAAGAGTCCCCATTATAAATGTGTAGGTGATGCTTAGCATGAAGGCCACCAAGGGGAGGATCTGATACCCAGGAGACCCACACTTGGATCCAAGTTGAGTCTCAGCCACCAAAGGAAGCTTTGTTCACTCCCTGGTTGGAAGCCTAATGTGACCACGTTTACATATTATCAGGATCATTTAAACTCTAACTACACAGTCGGCCAGCTTTGACTTGAAGGTGGAGCTTACTTTCACCTGTGAAGCTTGGCTTTGTAATGTCTTCTGAGAGCCAGTGGATTTTTAGCAGCGTCTCCTACACAACTTTTTCATACATTCCACCATTCATGTTAAGTGGAAGACAGGTTCTAAATGTAAGCTCTGACAGCCAGTTACTCTCCGTGAGTGGGAGAAAGCACCACTTCAACTGCAGAGTACTCCCCAAAACTGGAAGGAAGTAGCGTATGTGAATGAATTATTATGTCTTCATCGAAAGCACTATTGTTTCGTACTGAGTCCAAGAACACTTCAAGCAGTGCATTTTTAAGAGTGCTTGAGACAGTTGTAGTCAAGCAGAAGCAGACCTGGGAATCTGCAGACACAGTGGAGCACAGGTGTGTGCTACTAAATAAACTAACAGATTTACAGTACAGAGGGTGCTACATTCAAATTTTCTGATATCTCAAGAGTTCATGAAATTTGTATGCATTGATCTGGGGTGAGATGCGATTTATCTAGTTGTTTTTTTTTTAATTCAGGGGAAAAAAGATATTCAGAGTGTCTTTCTTTAAAAAAAAATTATCCATTAATGTAAGAACCATAGACTCACAACAGGATAGGGTGCCTGTGATCTGGAGGAAAATCTTTGCGTAGCGATCTTAGGGAAGTCCCAGCTACCTCAAGCCTTTGTTAGGCTTGGAGAAGCCTAGCATAACAGAATGAAAACTGATCAACAGGGTCATGAATGAATTAAATTTGGAGGTGGAACCTCGGTAGTGAAACAGAATCTGGGAGCTATGAGAAGGGAAAAGTGTACAGGAGTAGAATTTTTTCACTAGTGCTTGGCTAGGTGCAAAGAAATCGGACACAGAACCAGAGTGTTGAGAGAGAAAGGAGGGGGGAGGAGAAGGGAGAGGGTCCCACTTTTCAGGCCTATGGATTCATGAGCGGACTCAGGCTAGGGAATTATACTATAGATATGCTCACCTTATTCTATGAGAAAACAAGCCCAGGATAGAAAATGGAAGCAAGGAACTCAAACATACCATTTTCCAGGAGTGGTGTCTATTTCCTCTCTTACATTCACTTTCATGAATCTTTCTTTTTTATTTTTTGGCAGTGCTGGGGATCAACTCCAGGGCCTCACACATACTAGGCAAGCACTCCACCACTGAGTAGCTTCCCTAGCTCTCTGAATCATTCTGGAGTCTTAAAATGGATTCACAATGAGGATTCAGAGTTGTGGACTGAAGGTAAATTCTAAGGGTTTCTCAAAAGATGCCCTCTGTGGGGCTGGAGCAGTGGCTCATTGGTTTCAGCGCTTGCCTGGCAAGCATAAGGACCCGGGTTCAAACTCCAGCACCAGGTACACAACTAAGTGTTGGAGCAACGAAGACCATGTGAAAAACTAAATAAAGTTGTTTCTCTCTTTCTCTGTCCCTCTCTCTTTAAAAAAAAACAACCTGATTCTCTCTCTCTCACTGTAAAAACAAAAAAGAAAGAAACACACTTAACGTAGGCTTGGGAGACATTTTAGACAACATCGTGGGGATATTTCATGGGGACATATTGCATTTATAAAGCACAGTGTTTATAAAAGGACTGTGATTTATTCAGTTCTTTATATAATATACATATAGCCCCATGCTATATATAGCACACACATACATAAGCTATATATTACACATAGAGCTTGGCGTACTGCTTCACAGCTAGCAGGCGCTCGATGGGATTTTGTTGAATCAAAATAAACTATTGTCCCTTCCCCAAAGGGAATGTTACAAAAGCAAATAACCTTGCATTGTGCCTGGTCCTATTAGGTTCTGGTTAAATCCCATCTTACAGAGAACCTTGAAAGTGACTAAGGGAGCAGCAATCCTAAAAACTTAGGACCCCTACACAGGTTCTGCGATGCATGCAGGGGTTTTAACACCATCTTCCCTTCTTCTTGTTCTTCTTTTGTTTTTTAAAGACAGAAGGACAGTGAGAGAGAGAAAGAGAGAAGCAATTTTATTTAGTTTTTCATGTGACTGTCGTTGCTCTGACACTTCCTTGTGTTGTGTAGGTGGTGCTGGGGTTTGAACCCGCATACTTGCACATGCAAGGCAAGAGCTGTAATCGCTGAGCCACCTCTCCAGCCCAAACACAATCTTCTGATACAGTCATAGAAGATTCTTGAAGTGAAGGAATGGAAGCACTGAGCTGCAGAGTCTCCCTTCTCCTGCCGGCCTGTCAGGGCATTAAGGGGTTATGCAGGACTGGGCTTCTTTGACCACACATCTGGCTCCTCTTCCACAATTTTCTCCACCAGGATTTCCTCCAGCCGTTGCCCACAACCACGGTGTGGCCCCCCATCACTAAACTCTCTAGCCACAGGACACAATTCCGTTTTGCAAGAGATGGGAGATAGGAAAAGAGTTATTTTCAAAGCTTTGGTCCAAGTGGGAGAATAAAATGAGAAGAGAAAGGCAGACTATGTAAGATTATGTACATTAAAAAAAGAGAGAAGAAGGAAGCATGAAGTGAGACTTCCTTCAGTTGTCCTTCCTGCAATTTCCTGGATACTACAGTTTTGGTTTAATGCTGTAGGACAGGGGCTATTCTCAAGCTATGCAATGGTAATGAAGCCAGATCCCTTTTAACATGACGAACATGATGTACACTACATTAATAGTTTCCATTTTAAAAGCTCCAGAATGATAGTGATGAAATGACATTTTTAAAGTGTTTATACTTTATATCCATTAAAACATTCAGAACAATTTCCACCTAACCCTTGGCAGCTCATCTACCAGGAGCATTATCCGCTCTTGGTTGGCTTGGTATCAATTCTCCATAAGCTCTAACAAACTGCCCCCAGATCACAGATGTCTCGTGTCAAACACCTGTTAGTAACAGCAAGCACTAAAGAGTCCATGTCAAAGAGAGCAAAAGAAGATGCCAAAATATCTAGGCTATTCCTAAGAAAAAGGTGGTAACCATTTTATTGTGAACATGCTAGATAAAGATCAATGAAATCAGAAGAGGCTTCTAATCTCGGCTTATAACCATGGCTTGGTTTGTAGGATTCACACAAATGGAATCAGAATTGCTAGTTAGAGAAGTGCTTTATCAGCGGGCATGGTGGCTCATGTTTTGTAATTCCAGTGGCTCAGGAAGCTGAGGCAGGAGGATTGCAAGTTCAAAACCAGTCTCGGCAACTTAGTGAGGCTCTAAATAACAGCAAGACCCTGTCTTGAAATCAAAAATAAAAAGGGCTGGGGATGTGGCTCAGCGAACCTGAGTTCAATCTCCAGTACCAAAAAAAAAAAAAGTAAGCCCTTTGATCACAATCTATGTATGTTTCCACTTTGTCCATTTATTGAATCTTTTTTTTTTTTAATAAAGAGGCGGGGCGTGGCTAGAACAGTGGCTGGGGGTTACGGCGCTTGCCTGGCATGTGCAAGGATGCGATTTCAAACTCCAGCACCATGTACACAACAAAAGTGTTGGAATGATGAAAGCCACATGAAAAACTAAATAAAATTGATTCTGACTTTCTCTCTCTCTCGCACTGTCCCTCTCTCTCTCTTAAAAAAATAAGAGAGAGGGACAGTGAGAAAGAAAGAATCAACTTTATTAGTTTTTCATGTGGCTTTCATCATTCCAACACTTTGTTGTGTACGTGGTGCTGGGGTTCGAACCTGCGTCTTCACACATGCCAGGCAAGCACAGTAACTGCTGAGCCACCACTGCAGCCCCCCCATTTACTGAATCTTATCTTGAAGAAAAGGCAGGATAGGAAGGCAGGACAAACAGGTCCAGCTGATGTTTCTGCTCATCACACTGCTATCGGTGCTGCCCATAGTTTGGGCATATCAGTATTGGTTTTAAATAAATGAGCAATCTCTCTATACAGCAATGTAGGATTACGTTAAAATAATTGTCCTGCTGTCACTCAACCTAAGTGCTTTTAAATAAAATAAGGGTCAGTATAGCAGGTCGTTGCCAACAACCATCAGTCGAGGGTGCTAATAAGGCTTTAAAAATGACAAAATTGATGTTATTAAGCTAGTAAACAAAAATCAGAGATCATAAGTGTGTGTACGTGTGTGTGCGCGCGCGCGCAAAATGCACAACAATGCATGAGGTCTCTGAGCTGGTAAGCTCAAGGTTAAATAAAAAGAATACTGCACAGGTCTTCATGATTTCTGTTTCCTATTTTCTCATAAATAGGGAAGTCACATGTATACTTAAGTTCATGATTCTTACAACGTATGGAATTAAGGACAATGATGACTGACAGAACCATTGAGTTCACTGTGACAAGAGTCATGCGAGGGGATATGGAGACACTTGTACAGGGATGCAGAATGGAAGCTTTGGAGCAGAACACAGTACCTGGGCAGGGAGGGAGCAAACAAAGAGCTGGAAATGCCACTGCTGACCAGTGTCCACTCAAGTGCTATGTACTTGGTGACCTTGTGCCCTGTCTATGAAAGACGGATCAGTTCTAAGATAGGTCTCAACCCACCAGTTCTGGGGTTTGTTAGTTGCTCTTTGTCATTTTGCTTCTCTGCCAAACTGATGTCCAGATAAGACATTAACATGAACCCGAGTCTGGAGAATCCTGGAAGCTAGTTTGGTTTCTGGGGAGCCTGTGTTTGATTCAGGTTGTGAGATTATGTTCATGAATCCAAATATCCTTCTGGTTTTGTGTGGACAGCTGATGTTCGAGGGCTCAGACTAGCTTCTGGTATTTTTATGAATGCTTATACAAACACCAAGCAAAATGATCCTGGACAGTTGGGTAAAGAATTCCCATCAGTGCCAGGCATGGTAGGACATGCTTGTAATCCCAGCTGCTGAGGCAGGAGGATGGCAAGTTCAAAGCCAGGCCCAGCAACTTAGTGAGTCCCTAAGCAATTTAGTGAGGTCCTGTCTCAAAATAAAAAGGGCTAAGTATATGGCTCACTGATTAAGTGGCTCTGTGTTCAATCCCAGGTACCAAAAAAAAAAAAAAATTCCCATTACTATCATCACATTAACTTAAAAAAAAATGGAGGCACAAGGGAAGCCTCAGAACAAAATTACTACTAAACAACACATATAGAGGATGTGTCTGTCTCACATTCTCTTTATTTTTTATTCCACTTGAACCTGTTTTTCCTTTGTCACTGTTAAACTGGGGGTTCAGGACACAGCAGCTCTTTAGTGTAAGTGGTTTGAAATCCTAACCTAACCCTAACCTAACACCAATGTGGCCTTTGGGAAGTGATTAGGCCAAGGGGGTGGAACCCTCATGAATGGGATTGGCAAGGGACCCCTTATGCAAGGGACCTCGGAGAGCTCCCTACGCCTCTTTGCACAATGTGAAGGCTCAGGCAAGGACAGCCGTCTTCAGCCTGCAAAAAAGCCCTCACCAGAACTGGGCCAACTGGCACCCTGATCTTAAACTTCCAACCACCAAAACTATAAACTTCTGTTGTTTGTTAGCTACCCAGTCTGTGGTACCTCGTTACAGCAGCCTGAACTAAGACAGCACCCCTGAGCGGCAAAGCCAAGAAGAAGAAGACACTGTCCAGAGGCAGCACACTTTTAAGACAGTCCAGACGCTGCCACTGCTTTAAGTGCACAGAACAAACTTCTTCAATTAACTAATGGTTGTTCAGGTAGGAAGTTTCAATTCTAAAAATTTACTATCAGAAGATTTAAAAAAACACTACATTTTCAGATTTTTAAAAATTTATCACAATTAATACTACCTCTTCTGAGGAATAGTGCAATTGTACTTTCATATGTGATTTTAACAATGTGACCACAGCATTTGACAAAATGATTCAAACTAAGCTTCCAGAAATATGTACACATAAATAAAGAGAGAGAATCAACTTTATTTAGCTTTTCATCTGGCCTTTGTTTCTCTGACACTTAGTTGTGTATGCAGTGCTGGAGTTTGAACCCAGGTCCTTGTGCACGCCACGCAAGCATTCCAACCCCTGAGCCACTGCTCCAGCCCCTTTCCAGAAATATCTTTTTTTTCAATTGAGAAATTTATTTGTTGAACAATCATACAAGTTTTTAACAAAATAATATAAACTGTATATAGATTATGAAGATTAGATTTACCCCCAAGAGTGCCCCCCAATTACCCATCCTTATCCCACTCTTTCCCTTCCCACAACATCTCTAAAAATGTATTAGGTTGTGTAACATTACAACTTATCCAGATTTAACATATGATAATAGACCACCTTTCTCAATAGGCAGGGTCTAGTTCCAGCCTCCACAGATGAGTGGAGACATTCGACCCTTGGTTCTTGGGTTATGCTGATTTCACTCAGCATAATTTCTTCCATAGCCATCCATTTACCTTCAAAGGCTGCAATATCATTGTTGCCAGAAATATCTTAAAGGCAATTAACATATAATACTTGTAGAGGGCGCTGCCTTTGGTTTGTACCATGGCGCATGCCAAGAATATCTTGACTTACCTCCTAACTGGAATTTTACCACTTGTGTTGGTCATAAATGCCAATTTCATCCAGCTGCAAAACAACAGCAACAACATTGTTTTAGAGTTTATCAGAAGGAATAGCTTCAATTCAATTAAGAATCTTAAAAGAGTTTATTCTAATAAAAAACATCTATTTTAAAAAATCTTAGATAATTATGTAGTTTGGGATGAATTTGGGGCTATCAGACTTAGCAGATAAAAATATAGGATCCTCAGTTAAATTTGAATTTCAGATAGATAGCATAATAGTTTTAAGTATGTCCTGGAACACACAGCAAAATATTATGTTACTTATCTGAAATTTATTTAACTCAGGGTCCTCATGTCTTGTCTGGTAAACCTAGAAGAATCAGAAAATTGGGTATTTACACTGAACACAATACACTGCCAATACTTATTTGTGATTAGTTGTGCCCATAATTATTGCCCTTTACTAATACACAAAGGTGAAAGGAATTGTACAGTGACACCAGGCAGCTTTGTCTTGAGGACCCATGAGGACTCATGACTCCCAGCTCCCTATGCTGCAACATAAACCAAATGTCCGCCTTTCCTAACCTTCGATGGTAAAAGAAGGTCATCATGAAGGTGGGTAACTTGCTCTATGCTCATGAGATGCAAAGGGACCCAGAATAATAATTATTTGTACTTTGGAGCTAAGACTAATCTTACCTAATGACTCCCATTCTCACTGTTTCCAGTTAATAATAATCTAACCCTCTACAGAACATGGTGACTTGGTAAAGTTTTGGTCTTAGGTCAAGTTTCTCGGAAGAACAAGTGACCACGTGTTTTTAGGAAAAGACAGTGAGGGAAGCAGATTGGGCAGGGAAGATGGTTAAGCAAAGCTGTGGTCTTAGCTGGAGCGTTAGCTTGATCTCCTGTGACATGCACCAGCCTTGGTGCACAGGGATGACCTTTTGTTCCCTGTTTCAGCCTGCTACTGGCTTTTGGTTTCCCCCAAGGAGAGGGGAGCATCATCTCCCAGGCATGGAGACTCCCATTTAGCAGAGGGAAAATTTCTGGAGAAGTGGACAGGTCTGAGTTGCTGGTGCATGGGTGAACACCAGCTCCACAAAGGGATCTATACAGGATACCATAAGATTTGGTGACTGGATATGGATATTGGGGTCACTAAGTTTCAGTGAGCCTCCCAAGCCTTTGATCCTTTGAGACTATCAGTATCCAAAGTCATAGCACTGAAATTTCTAGTAGACTTCTCTATAAGCAAATATGCCAGAAAAAAAAATGTGTCAGAGCCACCGTAAGGAAAAAGAATGGCCACCACACAGCAAATTGGAATTTACAAGACTAAAGAAATTCCCTCCATGGTGATGATGGAGAAAAGTTGGAGGGATACTATAAAATTCAGATAGCTAGTACTGCATGAGGAATGACTGGGAGTTGCGGACTGGGCTAGGTGCTTTCCGATTTCATCTACATGGTAATTTTGATTCCTAGACGGGGACAGTTGAAGCAGAGGAATTGACTGAAGTGGCAGAATTCATACTTTTAAGCACCTGTGTTATGACCTGGATGTAAAGACAGAGTGCCTTAGGGACTGGCCTGTTCAACCATTGCAAACAGGGACGATGCATTCTTGATGCTGGGGCCTAGTTTTGAGAGATAGGAACTCAACCCCACAATTTCTCCATGTGATTCCTTTGGGCACCTCATAGACTCCTACAGACAGTCCAATAAATGTAGGTAGGCTCACACCCTTATGTATCCACCATTTTTCAAAAAGGCTACCATTTGACTTTGGCTAGGATTTCTTCTTGGAGAATTTTCATGTCACTTTGAAAAACTAGCTTGAGTAGGGTTAAAATCTACCACTGTAGTACTCGCCTGGATTTTAAATAGAGTGAGCTGGATAAGACCTTTGCATCCTTGATTGAATTTTAGAAAGACATTCACAGGGATATGTGGAATCCTGATTATGGGCTAAACAGGAGGCATCATGCAGGGGCCAGGACTTTCTTTTTCACCCTAGCAATGGCTGGTTTTGCACATGCTTCCCTCTTCCATGCTCCCTATTTCTGTTTCATGCAGTGGGGGTTTGAGCTACCCCTGTGCTCAGTTATGGACCCCAGGTATGCAGAACTACTTAGCTGAAGACTGGAGACACAAAAGTCAACGGTCAAAACTCATAGTATACAGAGTGACTGAGACTCCAGTAGTTTTTGGCCGTCAATCACTTGCTGCCCATGGGCTTGGGGCTGTGGGTTCATCATGCATGGTCTGCCAGGTTGTATGAAGGGTATAGGTGTGTGCTGGTCAGTTCATGGTCCAAGGTCAAGAATGTGGAACGTAAGACAGGCAGGAATTGGCTTAACCAGATACTTAGGCTTCATCTCCTAAAGTGACCACTGTTTGATAATTTCCAAGAACCAAGGGCAATGCAAACATAACTCACTGTTTCTTGAGGCACGTCATTGGACTAACGTTGTTGGCCCTGAAGTTGTGTATGATTGATCTCAGGCCTTCTACCCATTGCTGAAAGAAAGAAAAAAATATTTCTTGGTGAGCAACTCTGCAACAGCCAAATAAAGTGGTTTTAATCAGACAGCTTGTATCCATTTTGTGTAATAAAAATATAAACTCTTCTTTTATACCCTTCCTGCCACACAGTCATCTACAGTTTGCATGCTCATATTTTATCCTTTAATAAACAGCTTTCATTCTTTCCATGAAGATAAATGTGGCATCTATAGCACCATAAAATACTGGGTTGCCACAAAGGAATGCTGCCCACTGATGGACTTGTTAAACTTTCTATTTGCAGCCTGTTTAAATATAAGCCCTCTTTTAGTTGCTGGAAAACTCAGATCTTCCTAAGTAATATTATATAACACATGATGACCTATCTACCTAGTCCTGTTTAAGAGGATGGAGACATAGGGGTTCTTCAACGGTGTGATTCTTGCATTCTGGGTTTGTTACATATCTTACCTGTCAACGTCTTCCAGCAAAGCTTTGAAAGGTAAAAGATTCTTTGACTGCCTGGGGACCTAGACCAAGCAGTGATGTGCTCATGTGAGTTCCGTCTGGACCTTAGTTGTCATTCACACCATTGCCCCGTGGATTTACAAGAAAAAGTGAAGGATGATGGAACCTGGCAGTGAAGGAATCTGAATCTCTACAAGGGCATTTTACTAGAAGAGGCCATTCCATTAACTGAGGCCAACCCTGTTCTTGGATCCACTAACTGATGCCAATGAATGCCATAAAAGCATCACACCCTCAGCAAAATGCTCTGCAGCAAATTGATACTGTGGGTTAAGCAGAACCATGGCTCGCAAATAAGCTGCTTCCTTACCTTCTTAGATTTACAGCCTGACCTCTTAGGTTTATTGCTCAGTGCTAAGAAAGGAAAAAATATGTTGGAATAGATAGCAAAATAGATATCAATGCTACCTGCACAGTTCACATATGGCTATTTGAATTTAAATTGAATAAATATAAAATTCAGCATCTCAGATGCATAGTTACATTTCAAGTACTCAAAAGCTAACATGGGGCTGATGGCTACCACAGTGGTGAGTACAATCAGGAATGTTTCCATCATCGCAGAAGTTTCTGTTGGACAGACTAGCACAGCGCCACCAGGTTTAACGCAGTCAAGGGATTTAATCATTTCAAGCGACAGAGGTTCTGGCTGAGCTATAATAGTGTGTTTATGGTTTTGCTATTTCGTTTCTTTCAATTTTAATTATTAGAATACACAAAATATAAGATTTACCTTCTTGGCCTTTTTTTTTTTTTTTTAACCAGGCATTCGACCCCAGGGCACGTAACCATTGAGCCACATTATTTTTTATTTTGAGACAGGGTCTCGCTAAGTTGCTTAGTGCCTTAGTAAGTTGTTGAGGCTGGCTTTGAATTCAGAATCCTCCTGCCTCAGTCTCCCGAGCTGCTGGTATTATAGGAGTGTACCTCCATGCCTGGCCCATCTTAATCATTTTTTTTAAAGAGAGAGACAGTGAAAGAGAGAAAGAGAGAGAGAGAGAGAGAGAATCGATTTTTATTTAGTATGTGGTGCTGGGGTTTGAACTCATGTCCCTGCCCATGCCAGGTAAGCACGGAAACTGCTGAACCACTGCTCCAGCCCCCATCTTAACCATTTTTAAGTGAATAGCTAAGTAGTATTAAGTCCATTAACCATGCTGTGCAGCCCGCAACACCACACATTGCCATAACTATTTTCATTACTTAAAAATATAACTCTACCCTTTGAATGATAATTCCCCATTGCCATCTTGTCTTCCCTTGGCCCTTGGTGAACACTACTTCCTTTTCTTTTCTTTCTTTCTTTCTCTCTTCCTCTTCTTCTTCTTCTGAAAATTTTTTTGGTGTGTGTTACTGGAAATTGAACCCAGGAATGCTTTGCCAATATCTTCCCATCTCTTAATTTTTTTTTCAAATTTTGAGATTTCATCTCACTAAATTGGCCAGACTGGCCTTGAACTCACAGTCCTCCTTCCTCAGTCTCCCAAGTTGCAGGGATTACAGATGTGCAAAGCCACACCCAACCACCATTCTACTTTGTCTCTACGATTTTGACTACTCTAGATACCTCAAATAAGTGGAATTACACTGGACATGTTCTTTTGTGACTGGCTGAATAATGTCCTCAAGGTCCCTCTATGCTTTAGCAAATTCAGAATTTTCTGCCTTTTCATGGCTGAAGAGTGTTCCTTTGCAGGTACATTCCACCTTTTGCTTATCTGTTCAGTCAGTGGACACCTGGGTCACTTCCACTCTTTGGCTGTATGGATAATGCTGCTATGAAACCTGGTATGTAGGTATCTCTATTCCTGCTTTCAGTTCTTTTGTGTAACCACCTATAAGCAGAATTGTTGGATCATATGGTAATTTTATTTTTAATTTTTTTGAGGAACCATGAAATTTATTTCTGCAGCATCTTTACCATTTCACATTCCCACCAGCAATCCACACGGTTTCTAGTTTCTGTGTATTTTCTCCCTTGCCATTTTCTGGATTTTTTGAATGGAACCATCCTGATGGGTTCCTGCTTCTTTTGTGCTCCAGTCATTCCTAACAGTTTTCTGAGGGAAGACTTGGGAGCTTGAAGAAGTAAATTTCCTTTTGCAACTTGCAAAGACCAGTTTTCTGAGAACCATGAATAGCATCAAAAGCTGCAGCAGGCATGGTGGTGAGGTGGGGATTCTGAAGGAGGAGGAAGACATGAAATAGTAGCATTAAAGAAACACCTCACTTATTCTTCATCGCCAGACCTCTCTTCCTCTGTCAGGCTAAATGTGGACTGAAACTCCTTGGAGATTATCAAATATCTTATTATTGGCCTAACAAACCACAGGCCCACACAGAGTTTCCCAAGACCAAACAGAAAAAGCACAAATAATTTGGTTGGCGTTAACTGGGAAGCATTTTCCTAACCTGAAGGCTTGTGACGTGGTCTAAACATAAAACAAGGTTCATAGTTTCCTAGGGCCAAAATGTGGATTGTTCAGTAAGAACATTCCCTGTTTTTTTTTTTCCTTCTGATCTTTTAAACTTTGCTGTTTTGAGGAATAAATTCCAGTGATGATGGGCTTTGAGGAGGCTTAAAGAACTTTCATCCATCTTTTGAAAACACAATAGTGGTAAACAATCTTGTTTATCTGGATGGAGATGCAACTGAGGACAACCTCTGAGGTCATTACTTCCAGTGACAGAGTCCAGGCTCTAGTTAGTAGCAAAGGCCACCAGGATCCTCAGGGGCCCTAAAGGACAATGGGAAGGGAGGTTGCTTCTTATTTCTCCCTGATGATAAAAGCAAGGTTAAGGGCCTTGCCCGAGGTCCCAGAGCAGCCGGCTCACAGCAGAGGGCACTAAGAACTCGGAGACCAGCCCTTCATGTCAGGCTTACTTTCACTCAATGGCCTGTCTACACCTCTCCCTCTGTGACATGGAAAAGGTCCCTTCAGACCTTTCTGTTATCATTCAGGTCAAACACACTTAGCTACGGTCTACGACTGTAGGAAAAATCTTATAACCCTTCTTTGGTCTTGTTTTGTTCTTTCTAAACACAAAGTGGATGGAATGCCAGCAGGTGTCAGTAGAGTCCTACTTTTGTTAGAAAATTTTGCCAGGCATGAACTACCTGCCTATCAACTTCTTTGGCCATTTCCACATTCATAGAAATGAAAAATGAAGACTTAGAGGTGTCTTTTCGAATGTCAGAAAATATGCTGGCATGATAATCAATTGCGTTTGTCCCTGGAGGTGCGTCTTGCAGCCCTTTCAATACCAACATTGGTTCCGTGAGATCAGGCCCACAGGATGATTTCCACCACACTAGTGACTTCCTTCTGGTCCTGCCATCTAAGAAGCCTGGATGTAGCAGGGAATCAGATCTGATGTCCGAATGGCTGTGGCTTCCCCACTTTCCCAGCTGTCTGCTGCTGTTACTGTTCTCTCATTTTTTATTTTATTTTCCAGTATTCTTTGGTGCGTGAGGATGGGACACAGGGCTTGTGAAAGCTGGGCATGCACTGTACCTCTGAACTATGCCCCTTGTTCTCTCATTTCCAATCTTTTCTGTTTTTTTTCCCCCTACATTCACTTAAAGCTTGTTTCAGCCCTTTGTAGGAGAAGGGGTGGGAGAGATGCGTTAAGACACTTTGTATGGGGTCTTTTATGGTGAAGGAGAGGAATGGGAGCTGCCTCCAATTCTTGGGAACTTCAGACCTCTCCTCCAGGATTCCTCAGTCTTAATTTCCTTAAGCAGGCAGCATCCATTTTCCAGGCTAAATGTCTGGGTCTTGCTCTTAACTAGCACTGTCACGGACAGAAGGAATGCCTTTCCCATGAAATGAACATGAAGAGATAGACATCTAACAAAATTAGACCAAAAACATGAAATCTCATTTTTTCCTTTAAAAACATTAGTGTTGGGGCTGGAGCGGTGGCTCAGCGGTTACGGTGCTTGCCTGGCATGCGCAAGTACATGAGTTCAAACCCCAGCACCACGTACCCAATAAAGTCTTGGAGCAATGAAAGCCACATAAAAAACTAAATAAAATTGATTCTGTCTTTCTCTCTCTCCCTCTCTCACTCTCCCTCTCTCTTAAAAAAAATAAAATAAAAAAATAAAAACATTAGTGTTTATTTTGTTTTTTTCCCCCTGGTAATGAAAACATTATTTAAATCCTCTCTTTTGGAAAATGTAAAGGAAAGACAAACAGAGAAAAAAGTACACATCACCCCAAATCTCATTATTCAGATGAAGAGAGAACCACCAATATTTTGCTTTGTCCTTTCTAACCTTTTTCTGTGCACAAATAGTTTTCTGTCTTTGGACAACTAGTCCCTAAGCTAATAATAAAGAGTCCAAATTTTATGTCATTAGCTCCACTTCAGGCAGCAGAGAGAGGGACAGAGAGAGAAAGAGAGAGAGAGAGAGAAGGAATCAATTTTATTGAGTTTTTCACATGGCCTTCGTTGCTCCAACACTTCGTTGTGTATATGGTGCTGGGGTTCGAACCTGCATACTAGCGCATGCCAGACAAGCACCGTAACCATTGAGCCACTGCTCCAGCCCCTCAGGCAGCATTCTTGTCCCTTCATCTCAACCTTATCTGTAGATTTTGTTCCAGATGTGTTCCATTTAGTCTTTAGTCCAATAAGCATACTGTCATTGGAAATAAGAACAGAGACCCCCCCATTGTACCCGTCAAATTGGCCAGGTGATTTTCTCCCAAGGGACAACTAAGCACCACACCCCTTAACCTTTTGCTTGGCTCTGTTTTTAAAGACAAGGCTACAGGTGGAAAAAGTAGACACATCTCAATTACCTCTGCTTCCGAGTTAACTAAAGGTCTGCTATTTAAGTATTCCAGGTATCAGCAGAATCCAGATCCCCTGGAATTGTTAAAACAAATGATCAGGACAGACCTACTGAATCAGTCTCTAGTGACAGGGAACAGGAGTGTGTGTGTGTGTGTGTGTGTGTGTGTGTGTGTGTGTGTGAGTATACTGCTGGGGAACGAACCCAGGGCCTCTCACAAGCTAGGCAAATGCTTTACCACTGATCTATGCCCCTAAACCCCATGAATCTGTTTTGAAATGAGCCTTTCAGCTGATTGTTTGGCAAACTCACAGTTAAAAAGCACTATTCTAAACTCACACCACTTCAACAGGTGGTTCTTAAACCAAGAGAATCAACATCTCTTGGGAACTTGTTAGAAACGCAAAGTCTCAGTTCTCATCCCAGACCCAGGATCAGAATTTGCATTTTAACCAGATTCCCAGGTGATTTGTGTGCCCATTAGTTTCAGAAGCACAGGTCAAGAACTGTAGCTCCTCCCAACTGTAAGTCTCCTTCTGCTATCCACCTAGTCAGCTCTGGATTTGATTTCTGTCTTGGTCATGTGGGTATTGGAAATTATCATATACTAGGTGGCTTATAAACAGAAGAAATTTCTCAGAGCTCTGTAGGTGGGAAGCCTAAGATCAAGAAACCATCAAATTAGGTATGTGGTAGACACCCACTTTCTAGCTTAGAGTTGGTGACTTCTAGTTGAGTCCTTACATGGTGGAAAGAGGACAAGGGGTTCCTCTGGAACCTTACCTTCAGGACTTCATCTCTTCCCAAAGGCTTTACCTCTTAATGCCATCATCGGAGACTGGAGTTTCAATGTGTGAATTTGGGAAAACATACATCAGAGCAGTTGTTTCCTAGACTGTCTTCAGATAGGCTATCTGATCTTCTGGTAATGGCCTTGGAAAGAGCCCCCAGTTTCTAACTGTCTCTTGTTCTTTTATTCCACCCCACCTGACCTGAACATGTCTATGTTCATGAGGATGGAAATTCTGACATGCACATTTAGGGGGATGAAGTTCCTTTTTCTTGTTTGTGGAAACAAGAGGGGCAGGATACTACAGGTCATGATTTTCACCTTCCCTCTGTGAGAATGTCAATGGATGGGCCCATCTGAAATTTTTATTTATTTATTTATTTTTAAAAGAAAGAGGGAGAGAGAGAGAAAGAATCAATTTTGTTTAGTATTTTATGTGGCTTTCATTACTTGGACACTTCCTTGTGTATGTGATGCTGGGGTTTGAATCTACATGTGAGTGGATGCCAGGCAAGCGCCTTAACCACTGAACCACTGCTCCAGCCCCCATCTGAAATTTTTAAAATATGGGAACTTCTTGGTACATGCAACTCATAATGTGGATCCATGCAGGAGTTTTATTTGGTCTTTTTTGTTGTTGTTGGCACACACTTTTAATCCCAGCAGCTCAGGAGCCTGAGAAAGGAGGATCACAAGTTCAAAATTAGCCTCAGCAATTTAGCAAGGCCTTCTTGTCTTAAAATTAAAAATAAATAAATAAATAAAAATTTAAAAACTGGCTGGGGATGTGGCTCAGTGGTTAAGTATCCCTGGGTTCAATCCCTGGTACAATAACTAACAAACTAACTAAATAAATAATAAATAAAATAAAGTTTTTTTTTTTGTAAAAGTAAATGGTAACAGAAAAAGTCAAGGTATATTTGAAGTGGCTATTCTCCAGGTGACTAATTACTCCATTATTTATTTATTTAATAAGAGAGAGGGACAGTGAGGGAGAGAGAAAGAATCAATTTTACTTGGTTTTTCATGTGGCTTTCATTGTTCAGACACTTTGTGTTGTATGTGTGCTGGGGTTTGAACCCACATCCTCACGCATGCCAGGCAAGTTCCGGAACTGCTGAGCCTCTGCTCCAGCCTCCCATCATTTAATTTTTTTTTTTGTTTAAATAATGTCATGAATTTATATCACTGGAAATACAGTTTTAGACTCTTTTACACTGATTTCTGGTGAGCCTAAAAGGCACTGAAGAAGGGAAACTAGATCAGTGTGCTTGCACTGGGTGAAAATTCTAAATCTTTTAGATTGAGCCTTAATCTTCTCTAAGATTCTTTATGAAGTGCTTAGGGTGTAAAATCATAACATTTTACAAATCTCCAGATGACTACTGCTCAGTGAAGGAAACGCACCTTCATATTAAAATAGGAACTTAGTTTTAAGTAGGCATTTGAGCTGTATATTGCCACAAAATAGAGCCAGTGGCTCAGATTCTAACATAGAGATTAGCTAAAATGCCAACAGGTTTTCTCTTATGGATCTGTAAAAGCATGGTGAATGAGGCCATTTAATTTCAGCTAGAAGAAGGTATTCATTGGCACGAAATTGTCAGTGCTTAAATTTAAAGGCAGGCTAAGGGAACAGATTTCTAGCTGGTGCATTGTTAAAAGAGAACTGTGTCTAGCACTTAGGGACTGGATTAGTAGTTCCAGCACCTCTTACATTAGAGTCAATGGGGAACTTAAAAACTGTTTGGAAACCTGCGTCCACCCATGCCAATTCTGATTATCAACCAGAGTGTGGTTGGACCATCAATCTGTTTTTTTAAACTTTGCAGTTAATTGTAATGTGAACTTGCAGCTGAGGACAAGATGACATAGCTAAATGAGATTTAATCAAGTGTTTCTCAAATTTTCACATGCATTGGAATGGGGATTTTGTTAAAGTGCAGGTCTGGATCGAGTCTGGCGACTGCACTGAGATTCTGCCATGGGAAATTCAGGAGCTACTGCTACACAGGATCCATCAGGAAGTACAGATATTGCTGAGAAGAAGCTTGATAGAAGTAAATGAAAGAAGTCTGCTCAAAATCAAGATAGGGACCTGACCTCTGTGCCGGTTGCTTGGGAGAACATTGCTAGACCACTGAGTACAGAGACCAATGGCCCACTTCCCAGGATGGGGGAACATGAACAGAAAATGGCTCAGGGCACCAAATGTCCAATCATCAACCTGAGGACCAAGGCTGGAGCCAGCACAGGAATGGGAGAAATGAGAGGCTGAAGAGCAGTGTTCCCAAAGTCTTGTAACCCCCCGAAGTTTGGCCCAGGACTGGGGCCCAGAGATTGTGAAACCTGAGGGTAGAGGTGGAGAGTAGAAAGACGAGTGACACAGAAGGAACTTGACCAATAACCTTAACATCTTGGCTCTCCAACATATTCATCTCAGATGCTAAATCCACCCTGGAATTAAATAGGAGCTGACTACCAAAGTCCACATATTATACACCAACTTCTAAACCATGTTAAGAAGAG
This sequence comes from Aplodontia rufa, assembly GCA_004027875.1. Lineage (NCBI taxonomy): Eukaryota > Metazoa > Chordata > Mammalia > Rodentia > Aplodontiidae > Aplodontia > Aplodontia rufa. The sequence goes on from PVKS010001060.1 coordinate 117,507, forward strand.
TGAAACAGATTAGTTTTCACCTCAGTCACTTTCTCCTGACTCTACCACGCAGATAAGAGCAGGTACTAAGTACAGGTTTCACAAGACAATAACCTCAGTGTTTGAAATTTTTCATGCCCCTGGGATCAAAGGCAAATAGGGAGATTGTGATAGTGGACATAGTGAGAACACAGCAGACAAAGAGACCTGAAATTCACCATAATAAACCTGAAATTCACTGCAAGAAGAATGATAAGGGTAACGTAACAGAGTCCTCAACGAACTTCCTGTGAAATAATGGAGCTCAGGTGCCCTCCTAGACATGTCCAGCTGATAAAATCAGGATGGAAGGTGAAATTAGTGAGCCTCTGATAACAATCAACAGCAAAAACCACTTCTGAAACTGGGAGCCAGAGAGCAAAAGGAGTTTTGTTAAGATCCATAGAGAGACAACCCTCTCATCATCAAAAGAGCCCCTGCGCAGTCAATAGTAAAAATTCTCATAAAAGTTTCAAATTCCAAAAGTGAAGAAGTGAGGGGGGTGGGGAAGGAGAGAGCAACTGGAGTCACCTTCTCCATAGCCTGAATGTCTTCTAGGTGATACAAATTTTTTATCTACTATTCTCCGTCCATACGGTGAAGCTGAAGAAAGTTAACAGAGGAGCGTATTAAGTGTCATCTGATTCTTAAGCCACTTTCCTAGTGTGGTAAGTGAATATTTGGACAGGAAATGTACTGCCAGCTGCAAGGGGGGCCGTGTTTGAAAGATAGAATTGGATAGGCCTGGAAAATATTTATACATTCCTGGTCACAATTATTTCAGTCACTCACAGATAGTCAAAACAGGCTGTGGGCCTGATTGGGTATCTCGACAACACTGGATAGGTAGGTCAAAAAGGACCTCTAAATAGTCACTGGAAAGGAGAGAACACTGTGTTGTTCTTGGTAATGACTCAGAGGCAGAAGTGTCAAATTCCCATGCCAAATGGGTTTCTGTTCGTGAACATTCCTATGAGACAATTTTTGCATTGCCTAAGCCTCATTCTATAAACACCCTGTCAAAATCTCCTATTGGCTCTATAGACTCTTGCCACCTGTAACTGCGTCTGTTTTCACAATCAAATTATGTATGCAACCATCAGAAGGAAGACAGTATATATACATCCAGTATATATATTCATGCCTTGTTTGTGCGGAACTGACCTTAGACAAACAACATCTGAGATTCTTTAGTGACTCAAAGGTCACAGAATGGGACATTCCTACAAACCCCAGAAATCATTCCAACAGAAGAGGAGACATTCAGCTTATTTTATGTAACACTTATTTGGCATCTATATGGAGAGCTCTAAAATAACTGCAGAATTTAAAACTTTTGAGAAAACCAAAAGAGTATTAATCATCCCATGCCAGTCAGAAACCACCAGGTTTTTTTGTTCTCAATTCTATCAAATCTCCAAAGCCCTGGTGGGAAAGAATGAATAAACAGTTGGTGAATTAAAAGGTGTTCATGAAGTTATTTCTTTGGTTGATGGTTGATGGCTTGTGTCTACAATCCCCAAGGTCATGTTCTTTCTGACACGTACCAGTTGACAATGTTGGAAAATTAAGTCATGCCAAAGTAAATAGTATTTCAACTTGCAGACAATCCCACCTGAGTCTCTGGGGTGCGTATCATTAATGACTGAGTCTCTCTCCCTCTCTCTCCATCTCTTTCTTTCCTTTTTGGTACTGGAGATTGAACCCATTGACAGTCTACCACTCAGCTACATCCCTGGCTCTTTTGATTTTTAATTTTCAGACAGGTTTCCACTAAATTGCCCAGGTTGGCCTTGAACTTGCGACCCTCCTGCCTCAGCCTCTAGAGTCACTGGGATTACAGTGTGATTATGCCTGGCTAACTCAAACTCACTCCTGTCTAGGTAGCATTAACCTGTTTAGTTCAAGCAAATAAAATCATGAGGTGATTCAACAAACTAAATAGGAATTTCAGCCTAAGAGGGATTACAAAGAATCTTAATCAGTGGGTTTGAGTTTCATTCTCTACCTTTTGTATCTTTTAAGAAAGATCCACAACACGCACATATCAGATAAGTTGGCAGTGGTCATGGGGTGATTGAGGACAAACAGGGAGAATAGATATAATATTTATGGTAAAGATGAATAAATAAATGAAGGGCAAAATTACATCATTGCTTTGATACCTCTGGAAAAACGTCTGGCTGAAGAATACTTTTATGACATCATTTGCTGACTTTTTTTCTGTATAGCAGTAATTCTGAAAGTTTTTTATTTTTTTTAAAGAGAGAAGGACAGTGAGAGAGAGAGAGGGAGAGATAGAATCAATTTTTATTGAGTTTTTCACATGGCTTTCACTGCTCTGACACTTGGTTGTGTCCGTGGGTGCTGGGGTTTAAACCCGTGTACTCACGCATGCAGGGCAAGCATCATAATCACTGAGCCACTGCTCCAGCCCCAATTCTGAAAGATTTTAATTGATGTCCTTCAATAAGGGGGAAAAAAAAACCTGGGAAATAGTTGAATGGATCCTCCTCTCCTTGCTGAGATTCACACATGAGAATAACAATACCTCTAAGTGTGCGACAAAGCTTTCTCTTGCTCATTTGATTAGGTGAACCACCCATTTGACATGATATCTCACAAAGATAGTCACATTAAAACATTAACATAAGCAGTATATTAAAATCACACTGTGCTGCAGGCAAAAGGGGCTGTACCTACCCAAGTCTTTATACAGGTAAGAAAATGAGCCAACTTGGAAATTGCAACACAGGGCAACAGTAGAACTCAGGATCTGGAGTGCAGCCACTGCCAGAGTCAAAACACCACTCATGGGGCTGAAATGGTGCTCAGTGGTTAGAGCACTTGCCTGGCATGCTCGAGGTCTTGAGTTCAAACCCCAGCAACACGTACAAAACTGGGTGTTGGAGAAACCAGAACCAGATGAAAAATAAATAAAAATTGATTCTCTTTCTCTCTCTCTCTCTCTCTCTCTCTCTCTCCATCCATCTCTTTTTTAAAAAAAGAAACAAAAAACAAAAAACCCATCACTCATTGTGGGATCTTGGGTAACTCACTCAGCCTCTCTGGGCCTCTTTCTTCCTCTTTAAGATGAGGATAATCATAACACACATCCCATAGAGTTTGGTTTTGAGAGTTAAATAATACATGACAGTACTTTGAACAGTGTCTGAAACAAAATACAAACTAAAAGATCTTGCTGCTGCTGCTCTTACCATTACAGGTTATCCCTATTCTGAATGCTTGGGACCAGAAGGGTTTGGGATTTCTTCAGATATCTCCATATCTGCATATGCATAATGAGATATCCCAGGATAGCACCCAAGTTTAAATACAAAATTCCTTTGCATTTTACATAGGCCTTATTTACATAGCCCAAGGGTAATTTTTACAGTATTTTCAGTGTGCCTATGTTTTGACTGTGACCTGCACCATGAGGCCGGCTGTGGAATTTTCCATTTTGTGGCCTAATGTCTGTGCTAAAAATGTTCTGATTTTTGGAGCATTTTACATATTGGAGTTTTAAGTTAACTATTATTAGAGGTCTGAAAACTTTCTGTAAAATACTAGATAATATTTTTTTATTTTTGGACCCACATGATGGTTTCCTATTGTGTGGTTTTCATGTTTGCCTTTTTAATAACACTTGGAAGTGTATATGCCCTTCTTCACTCATTGGCCAGGCAAAGAGTTGTACCCTGAATTCCTGATCATGAGTAATTACTTGCTCCAGGCCACAGAGCTCGGAGGCAACTGAGTCTCATCTAACATGAGGTGCCTTATCACCTCCTCATACTTTCTATTTTTTAATTATGGTCCAAAGATTAAAATCACATACACATACATTTAGGCCCTTGCTACACATGCAATATGTCCTCATTGGCAGTGTTTGCTAACAGTAAAAACTGGAGGTGTGTGAAAAATTGAAGCTAGTGACATTTGTTTCTCCCAGGGACCAAAAGGAGAAAAACAAATTTCACATTACCTTTTGTTGCAACTAGAGTAACTCATTCTGCATTATTTGAGCAAGTCTTTTGATAACACTTGCAATTAGGGCAAGATGAACTGCTTTGGGCTCAGCCTAGGTGCGCTTCTTATGGAACTGTTGAGTTTATGAAGCTTGATGGTGAGACGGGGTCCAGCAGTGTAAAAAACAGCCCCCATCAAGACCAGAGCATTGCAAACAGAGGTGCCCCAGAGGTCAGAAGGCTCCAAAAAAGTAAGAGTCGAGAATACCAAGAAGATGAACCCCAAAGATTGTGGGGATACACAATGACACAACATGAAGTTTTAAAGAACAAGAAAGTGCACGTAACAATTTTTAAATGATGACATGCAGTGTAGTATACCTTATAAACAGCATGAGACCAGCTGGGAATAAAAGAAAATTGTGTGTGCATTAAAAATGCACATCAGTGTGGTTGCCAGGAGTGGCAGGGAGGGGGAAAAGGGAGGAGCTGCTTAATGGGCACAGGGCTTCCTTTTGAGATGATGAAAATGTTTTGGAAGCAGATAGAGGTGGCGATGGCACATTGTGATGTTCTGAAAGGCAACGAACTATTCATTTTAAAAGTTAATTTTATATTATGTGAATTTCCCTGTGATTACAAAATAAAAGTGACAGGAGTTGGGGGAACGTATCCTAAGGGAATTTCTTTGCTTCTGTTTACTCTTCCGCAGTTTCTTTCTAGACGGTAAACCATGCATATTCTCTAACATGAGCAATACTCTTTTTGCATTCACGTAACACCAGCCAAAATGCGCTGACATGAAAACAGTTAAAATGACTTTGCCACCATGCTGGCTCTGTTTGCAGTTGGACAACCAGGCAGCTAAGCCAGGCTCAAGGCTTCCTTCCTGCTTTGCTACTCTCACTCGTCCAAGGGAAAGCTTACTCACGCAAGTGACAAAAACTCCCTGAAAACAACTGCAAAACATCTGCTAGCTCCAGGATCCATACTGCTGAATGTGTTTTATATTTAAGGAGTTTTATATTTAAGTAATTTCTATGTGCCAGATGTGGTAGCACACACCTGTAATCCCAGTGACTCAAGAGGCTGAGGCAGGAGGATCACAAGTTAGAGGCTAGACTCAGCAATTTAGTGACAAGGTGACTCAAAATTAAAAAAAAAATACAAAGAACTGGAAATGTTGCAAGCACCCCTGGGTTCAATCCCTTGTACCAAAATAAATAAATAAATAGATAAACAAAAGTCAAGGCATTCCAAAAGAAACAAAGAATCATTTTCTGAATGGCACAGGGCTAGAGATGCAGAACACAGGGAAAATGATACAAAAATGATAGAGTACGATCTTGTTCGGGTTGTATGATCCATGGCAGTTTACACCATATTTTGAACAAATTCATTGTTCCTTTCCCTCTCTTCCCCAAAGAAACAGGTCTGCAGTTTCTGATTAACTCTATCATTATACTCCCAGTTAATCAGACATAAAAATCGATTCTTTAGCTTATTGTTGTGATGTGCTTTTATGATTCCTCCACATCTAAGTTAATGGCTATTTAATCATGATTAATGTGACTGTGAAGCATTAACTCCACTCTGAGTTTTCTCTTATAACACAAGCTGTAACTGAGCCATGTGGCTGGCTGACAGTCACCTTGACAACTGGCTGATTGATAGCCACAGTGACAACTGTGACCAGATATGCACATTAGATCACTGGTGACTGGGACTTTTCTTTCCAAAATTGATACCAGGAAGTTGAGAAAAAAACAATTTCTAGGATTATAAATATCACTGCCTTCAGACTTCCATTTGAGACACATCTTATGGTGACTCCACTCTTCAAGCATTTACTCTGAACTGGTTTCAGGCACCAGAGGCTCTGCCTGAGTGAACGAGACCCTCACTTCATTACTGATGGCCTGATGGCAGTCTGACCCCTTGAAGGACCACCTTGAAGGGACTGGTCTCCAGGACCATTTGGACAATTTTTGCTGTGGAAGTTTGATGTTTGCTTCATTAGTGGTACTCTGTGCTCCGGTGATTTTCTTATAATTGTTTTGCACACTTTCCTTTTGCTTATTTTTGCTTATTATGTTTTTTGTATGCATGGCACAAAACCGATTAATTCAGCTACTGTCTTTGTTTCACTTCACCTTGTCATTTGGTTAGATAATGAAAAGATCATCCCCCTTGGAGCAATCATAATTCTTGAGGTTAAATTATAACCAGGTAATGGGAAACTGTGGGTCTATCATGACACCTGTCCTCCAACTTCACTCAAACAAACTCTAGATTCCACATTCAAATGTCTCTCGGGTCCTTCCTCCTTGTACAACTGGCAAAATCCAAGAACAACCGATTTTCTTGTATTCTATCTCAGTACCTCAAACTTTAGCATGTATAGGAAATACCTAGACATCTTGTTCCAAATGCAGATTCTGATTCAGCTGGTCTGAGGTTGGGCTCCTGGGTGATGTGACCCTATAGTTCCCAATCACACTTGAGTAGCAGAGCTCTCACCCATGTTATTACTATAGAATAATCTTCTTAGAATGCAAAGCTTGCACAGAAGCTTCCTCCAACTCAGGTCATGACCTTCCAATACCTCCACAGAAGCTTCAGGATAGATCCACAAACAACTTAGTGTGGCACCCAAGTAGGCCAGTCTTGGCCACACTTGTCAATTTCCCAATTAAAAAATAATGTTTACTTCAGTCTTCTCACCGGACTTAGTATTGTTGATTCATGTTTCGCTGCTTCTGAATATTTGCTCATGAATGCCCTGTTAGGACTTAAGCAATCTAAATTCAATCCAGTAACAAAACATCAATAAATCACATTGTCTTTACGTGGCAAGAATAAAGCACTTTGGTGGGATGGCACAGTTAAAGCTTAAGAATATGCATGTACACACACATTTGCTCTGATTCAAAGCTTTGCCCTCAAGAAAGCTTTTTATGCCCCCCCATTGATGTGTTTTCAATAAGAAACAAAATAAACAAGAAAATGACAATTTCCCATCTTAAAAACGTGAAAAAAATAACTAACACATAATTACATACACCCCACGCTTGAGCCTCAAAAACCCATAAGGCCATGTTATTAAGAGACTTTAATCAATGAATATCCTGGGGTTTGGATGATGGACAGGAAGTTAAAATTCATAATGTAGCTCATTAAGCAAGCAGCACGCATGACTTAGGTAAGCCAGGGCAGCAAACCAGCAAATTCTCCCAGGCTTTTGCAAGAAAAGCAGGGCATAAACCCTTGTGATAGAACTTTTGCACATGGCAGTGGTTTTCATGTTTAAGTGTGCATCACAATCACCTGGAAGGGATGAATATGCACAATATATAAAGAATTCAAAACACTTAACACCAAAATTATAAATAACCCAATTGATAAATGGGCAAATGAATTAAACAGACTTTTCCCCAAAAAAGAAACACAAATGGCCAATAGAAATATGTAGAAAAATGTTGAACATCCTTAGTAATCAGGGAAATGCAAATCAAAAATACACCGAGGTTTCATTTCACTCCAGTTAGAATGACAATCACCAAGACTACAAGTAATGAATAAATAAAAAATAAATAAAACACAAAAAATTGAACACAATTAACAATAATTGCTGACAAGAATATGGGGAAAAAAGGAACACTTATACAGTGTTGGTGGGATTGTAAAGTAGTAGTGAAACCACTCTGGAAATCAGGATGGAGACTTCTCAAAAGACTGAGTGGAACCACCATAGGATCCAGTAATAACAGGCCTCCGTCTTTATGCAGAAGAACCAGGACCAGCACACTGTGATGACACATGCACAGCATACCAACGTTCACAGGAGCATAACTCACACAGCCAAGTTATGGAACCAGCCTAGGTGACCACCAACATGAATGGATGAAGAAAATGTGTTTTACTCAGTCACCAAGAAGAACAAAATGGTGCCATTTGCCTGGTAAATGGATGGAATTGGAGAACAACATGCAGAGTGGAATAAGCCAGACTCAGAAGGTCAAAGGTCATAAGCAGAAGTTAGAGAGAGAAAAGGAATGAAAAAGGGATCTAACCACAAGACTAGGAGACCAAAAGAGTAGAAGAGGATCCTGAGAAAAGGAGATGAGGGCAAGGGGAGGTACTGAGGAACAAAAATCTCTCAAATTATGCTATGTCCACATACGACTATGCTACAAGGAATTCCAGTTTTATGTATAATTATAATACACAGATTAAAAATAATATAAGGGAAATCAGTAGAGAAAGGGAACCAGGGAGAGGGCAGAGGGGAATGAAATTGATCAAATTATGTTATATGCCTATATGAATATGTCACAGTAAATTCCATAATTATAATACACCCACAAAAGCCATAAATAAAGAGAACCACGTGGAGGGCCGGTTAGAATAGGGAGTTTCTGATTTAGTAGGGCTGGGTCTGGGTTTGATAGCTGCATCTCTGATAAGTTCCCAGGGACTGACTGCTGCTGTGAGGTCTGAGAACTACCAGCCAATATCAAACAATTAAAAGTATATCTCAAGAAGTAGCACTTTAGGGGCTGACAGTGCGGATCAACGGTACAGTGCTACAATGGCATTTTGATCTTCGGCACTGTATGGAGAACAAAACGGGCATTTTTGAGGCAGGGTCTCACTAAATTGCTTAGGGCCTTGCCAAGATGTTTAGGCTGACTTTGAACTTGCAATCCTCCTGCTTCAGCCTCCTGAGCTGCTGGGATTACAGGTGTGCACTTCTGCACCCAGCTTTTAAATTTTGATTTTTTTTTTTTTTTAAAGAGAGAAGGACAGTGAGTGAGAGAGAGACAGAGAGAATCAATTTTTATTGAGTTTTTCACATGGCTTTCTTTGCTCTGACACTTAGTTTTGTTCGTGAGTTGCTGGAGTTTGAACCCGTGTACTTACGCATGCTGGGCAAGTGCTGTAACCACCAAGCCACTGCTCCAGCCCTTAAATTTTGATTTCTATACTAAGCTATTCATGTGCTTATTTGGCGACTCAGTCACACAACATAATTTATGGAGTTTTCCACATATTTATAACCAGGATGAAATATAATGAACAGTCTGGAAATTGTCTAAACTCATTCCTAATCTTTGCATTTTGAACTTACTAGTATCATGAACCAATGAGTCTCAAACTTCATCTACCATCACAACCATCCCCAGAGTTTCAGAATCATTAGGTTAGAGTGGGGCCTGATAAACTGCATTTCTGAGAAGCCCCTTGGTGAGGTTGAAGCCTGAGCAACTAGAAGGGGTCTGGAAGGCTCTGCAGGATGTTAACAGAGCCAGTAGGAGGAACTAGGCAGAGAACTTGGTATTTTTTCTCCACCAAAACAGAATAAATCCCTTCTCCAGGAACTGTTGCGTACTCAACATAATTCAAGCTCAACAAAGCGATTCTGACATTCATTCAATTTGTTAAAATAATATTTTATCACCTGCCATAAATTACCTGCTTTTATCATTTTTTGTATACAAAAAGTACACACAAGATTTTCATAATTTAATTTTGCTAGTAGTTACTCATACGCTTATTTGGTGACTTAGTTGGAAAGCATGATTTATGGAGTTTGCCAAATATTTACAACCTGCATAAAGTATAATGAGCTGTCTGGAAATTGTCTAAACTCAGTCCCAATCTTTGCATTTTGAACCTCATAATAGCAGCTTATTTTTGTAATCAAAGGAAAATGCGACTTGGTATAAAATAACAGACTTATTTGTGGAAATCTGAAATGAGGGCTGCATTTAAATCCTGTACAGTACAGTGTTTGATTTCAGTTTGCAATGCAGTGCCAGCTGTAACTTAATGAAAGACATCTGAACTCCTTTCAACTCACTGGAGACTCTGGGGGAGTTGCATTCCAAGAGAGAAAAGAATACATAAGAGAAACTAGAGCTGCTTTTCTAACTAAAGTTGTTATAATGCTCCGTATTAAGTTATTTGTATAGTTTATGATAAAATGATGGGCAAGGAGAATTAGAATGATTATGTGTGGGGGAAAACAAGATCTATTACAGTTGAGAAAATATGGAGAAATGCCTTCTTAAAGTGACTTCTTTTAAGCTACATGTCAGGACATACTGATTACCCAAAGGCACATTGGGTGTGGGGTAAACATGGCAGCAATTTGTTAGCAATTCTTTTTAACAGAGGGCTTTTCAGGAGAGGAAATGAAAGTTAAATTTTGTAACTGGAATGACAGGAAGGATTTAGGTAAGCAGGATATAATGATCTAAATTGGAAAGAGGCCAAGACACCAGGGTCAAATTCTGCAGTCCTGCCATAGATTCTTAGCAGCAGCAGTCTGGTTACATCCTGAAAATTCACTAAAAATAACACTCTGGAATCCCACATCTTTTTGTTTTCTTTAGACCATCATTGAATGGTATTTTCTCAGTCTGCTGGTCAAAAGATAATTTTCCTAGCTTTTCCTAAGCTGATCTGTACAAAATCAAGGTGCATGGTGGTGCAGTAGGCTCCCCTTGTCAACAGTTTCACTTTCCACAGTGTCAGTGACCCATAGTTTGAAATATCAGATGGAAAATTTCAGAAATAAGCAAGTCATAAGTTCTTAAATTGCACTCCATTCTGTGTGACGTGATGAAATCTCATGCTATCCCATTTCCTCCCACCCAGGATGTGACTCATCCCTGTGTCCACATGATATATGCCACCCTCCAGTTAGTCACATAGTCACCATCGCAGCTTCCAGAGCAGCTGCACGGTACTGCAGTGCTGTGTTCAAGTGTCCCTTATTAGCCTTAATAATGGTCATCAAGCAAAAGGGCAGTGATGCTGACAATTTTATTATAGTATACTCTAATAATTATTCCATTTTATTATAATTGTTGTTAATGTCTTACTGTGCTAAGTTATCAATTAAACTTTACCACAAGTATGTATGAGTAAAACAGCATATATGGGGTATGGTATTATCCATGGTTTCGGGTATCCATGGGGGATTTTAGAACCTAGTCCCTCAAATAACAGGGGAGTGGGTTAGAATTTATTGATTTAGTCCATTTAGTATCTCAAGCAAACAAGTCTTTATTGAGTACTTACTCAGTGTTGAGCACTGACTATTCTTGATGTTGGGGATACCGCATGAAATAGAACAACTACCCTCCTGTGGACATAGGAGGAGAATGAATGAATCCCTGAATATAGGGCAGGTAAATAGGAACAGGTGGTGTTAAGAAAAAGGAAGTGCTGAAGAGTGGAAAGATAGGAAGCTGCTGCGGAGGATTTTCCAACAGAGACCGGAGGCTTAGGGGAGAGAAAGCTTTGCCTACAGCTGAGAGGTATGCTCCAGGCAGAGGGAACTGCAAATACCTTGAGGTTGGAAGGAAATACAAAGGAGGGAAGAAGGAAATGAAGGCAGAAAAAGGAAGGTGAGGCTGGGGCTGGAGGTCTCGGTGGATTCCAAGTGATAAAGGGATGAGTTACATTTTGGAGACCATCGTCCACTATTTTGAGAATCAACAAGTCCATACTACCAGTTAGCAGAAAAGGACAAGATGATTTTGGCCTGGCGCATCCATGAAGCAATGATGGTGGGGTGGAGAAGCAGCTGGATGTATTGCGGAGGCCGAGGCGAGAGTGATTGTCAAGGGGCTGAGACTTCAGAGAAAGTCAGCAATTGGATAGAGGATAGAGCTTTAGGATGAAGAGGACAAAGGGAAGTGCAAGACAGAAGGGTGACTTGTTCGGCTTGATAGAGGTTTGCCTTCCTCCACTCCAGAGAGGAGAAGGGAATAGAAAATGGAGCTGAAATCTTCAAAGTAAGTTGAATGGCAAGGCAAGCTTATTTACTCTAAGCAGAGAGAGCAGCTGGATAAAATACAAGTGAGACTAACAAGATGTCTTTTATAATGCCTTCTTTTGATTAAGAAAAGCACAGTCATATACTCAGTCATCTGACTAGGAAATATTTTATCTTGACTTGAAAATTCTACCTTGAGAAACAGATTCATCTAGAATTTTCTTGACTTTTAAAGCACCCAATCAAAATAAAGAGGAAAAAATCATATCTGAGATCCTCTTTGTGAAGTGGAAAAAATCATAGAATGGCTTGTCCTAAGTCAGGAATCCTTCCTTCCTTCCTTCCTTCCTTCCTTCCTTCCTTCCTTCCTTCCTTCTTCCTTCCTTCCCTCCCTCTCTCCCTACCTCCATCCCTCCTTCCTGAATCAATCAATCCTTCCTTCCTGAATCCACCCTTTCTTCCTTCCTTTTCTTTTCTTTCTTTCTATGGCTTCTTTTAAGTCAGGAATTTTCTTTCTTTTTTTCTTTCTTTCCCTTCCTCCTTCTCTTCCTTTCCTTTCTTTCAGTTGAACTCAGGGGTGCTCTACCACTGAGCCACATCCCCAGCCATTTTTATTTATTTATTTATTTTTTTGAGACAGGGTTTCCCTATGTTGCCTAGGACCTCACTGAATTGCTGATGCTGGCTTCCAACTTGTGATCCGCCTGTCTCAGCCTGTGGAGTCACTGGGATTACAGGCCTGTGAGAGCAGGCTGAGCAGGGAGTTTCTTCCACTTGAAGGTTGGTCTTCCATGGAGTGCACACTGAAATCAAAGTTGGCCCCTTTATCAAAGTTGGCCTTTATCAAATGCTTGGTGAAGTGAATTTTTACAGTGGTCAAATTATAAATATAAAAAGCTGAGAAATTAAGAATAGACTCAATAATCTGATAGGATAAATAATATAAGTAAACATTGAACTAGAAATTCTCTTAACTTATGCCTTACTGGTCAGATCAAGACTCATGAGATGATCAATATACAAACAAAACAAGCCAGGTGTGGTGGCAAATGCCTATAATTCCTGTGGCTCAGGAGGCTGAGGCAGGAATATCACAAGTTCAAAGCCAGTCTCAGCAATTTAGTAACACCCTGTCTCAAAGAGCAGAAACAAAAAATAGAAAAAAAGGGCTGAGGATATGGCTCTGCAGTTAAGCACCCCTGGGTTCAATCCCTGTTACCAAAAAAAAAAAAAAAACAAAAAACAAAAAACAAAAACAAAAACAAAACAAAAAAACCCTAAAAACCACACAGGGCACATCAAACTCTCCCAGTTAGGAAGCTGCAGGTCCCTGTGTTGGTCCTTTGACCCTTCTCTTGCCTGCTCATCATGTTATCTACGTTTGTTGTCAAACCTGTTTATGTCAGTTGTAATAAAGAAAAAAGGTACATAAATCAAAGAAATAGTCCAGTGGAATGGAAGAGGGATGTTATTTCTCTAGTTGCATATTTTGGAAAATTTTATTTAAAGGCAAGTTACTAAAAAAAATAAAATGTTTTCAAACACTGTGTGGACAAGACAATGGACCAGACAACTGAAAGGTTAGAGGAAGAAGTCACATAATGGCAGGATTTGACACTCACTTGTACTTTGGTCCACAAGTGTTCTTAAAGTCTCAGTTCCACTTTTAAAAAAGCCAAACTGAATATTTGAGACAAGGCACTTGGGGAGAGGTATAGACAAAAACAAAACAAACAACAAATGAAAAACACAGGAAATGCAATTAGCACATCTATACTTAAAGTCTTTAGCCCTCACGTTGAAAGGTTGGCCAACAATCAAATCATATTTATATGCTTAAAGTATCTAAGGTATGTCCATATTAATTTTAAAAGTGATTACTTGCACAAACTGATTTTCGTGATAAAATGACTAGGAATAGAGCGTCCCAATATATGAACTAAGAAGGCTGCCAGCCTCCTCCATGGCTCCCTGATTCTAGGCTCTTATAACTATATTCAATTGAACGGGTGCCATTAACTAAGTCAACCACCTTGGTTAGGCATGTTGAGAGACATCAACACTTCTCATTGACTTGATTTGATTTATGAACCCTGCCATCATTTCAACTCAAGGTAATTATAGCTGTGTGTATTTCATATAACTCATCTTACTTTGATAGCTTGTGGTTCTGTTAAGGACAGTGACACATACAGAAGATTAGGGTGAAATGTGATGGAGAAAACGTCAGAGGTGGTAAAATACTGGAGGTGGTAAATATCATGATCTGGATTAACAAAGTCATTTTAGGTTTCCTAATCATAAAGTGGACAAGGTTATTCATATACATGTATTTTTTTTCCTTTTTGAGATAAAGATTTCATTTGCAGGGATTTACATTTTATTTACATTAAGATACAGTTGGCCCTTTTTATACCTAGATTCTGAATCTGTGTATTTACGCATTAACCAATTATAGATCAAAAATAGTCATGAAAAACAGATTGGATTTATACTAAAAATGTGTTGACTTTTTCCTCATCATTTTTTCCCTAAACAATACCTATAACAACTATTTACATGGCATTTACATTACATTGTAATGATGTATCATTATAAGTAATCTAGAGATGATTTAAAGTATACAGGAGGCATATGTATGTAGTATATTTAATGAAAACTATTCAGTGAAATTTTAAAATAATTACATTCTATGTGTTTAGGAAAAAAATTAATGCTCAATATCTTTTGCAAGTGTTGGTCAACCAAGAAAATATCATCTAATTATTATGGATTGTCCAGTTTGGACAATGGGATTTATATTTATATATTATATTTTCAATGAAATACAAATTTCCAAATGATAGTTCTGCAAGATTGAAATACTTATTTCTTTAATAAAAGCAAGCTTAAAGAGCATTGAGTTTGAGTTGAAAATTGAGTACAACCAGTCAGAATGGCAAAGATGAAGAAAATAAACAACAATAGATGCTGGAGGGGCTGTGGAGAGATAGGCACACTAACACACTGTTGGTGGAGCTGCAAACTGGTACAGCCCCTCTGGAAAGCAGTATGGAGAATCCTTAAAAAATTAGGGATGACTCCACCATATGACCCTGTTATTCCACTCCTGGGTATCTTTCCAGGGGACTTAGAATCAGCACATTACAGTGACACAGCAATATCGATGTTCATAGCAGCACAATTTACTATTGCTAGGCTTTGGAAACAACCCCGATGTCCCACACTGGAAGAATGGATCCAAAAACTGTGGTACATTTATACCATGGAATATTACACAGCAATTAGAAACAATGATATTGCAGCCTTCGAAGGTAAATGGATGGCTATGGAAGAGATCATGTTGAGTAAAATCAGCTTCACCAGAGATCTAAGGGTCGACTGTCTCCACTCATCTGTGGAGGTGGGGTCTAGACCCTAGACAATGAGAAAGTTGGTCTAGTAACATGAGTTAAATCCAGGTAAGATGTAATGCTTTACAATCTAATACTTTTTTAGAGTTATAATGGGAAGGGGAAGGGAGGGATAAGGGAGGGTAATGGGGGGGCACTCCTGGGGATAATTGCAATATCCAGAATATATTCACATTTTATACACATTTTATATTATTTTGTTAAAATCTTGTAAGGTTGTTCAAAAATAAAAAAAAATTTAAAAAAAAGAAAATTGAGTACAGAATTATTTTATCATCCTTACTTATCTGTCTAATTGTGTTAAATTTCTGTTTAAATGCTACTAGGAAAAAAGAAAAAAAACCCAAATGCTATCTTGATGTATACACCTTCCACCCTGCCCCTCAAAGATATACACATATACAAAACCAACTAATGAGAACCTGAACATATTCTAAATACAATGGGCCAAGACTGACAGAAATCAAATGATAGAAAGCAAAAACTTTATGGGATTTACTGATTTGAGCCATCTTCCCAGGACTGTGTTTGCTCAGGTACAAGGCGGCTGGCAGCAACAGGTAGGAATCAGAAGGCGTTAAGTTTTACTCTAGACTCTGACCTGGCCTGCTGTGTGTGGTTTTCAATTGCCTTTACAGATCTAGCTTCATTTCCCTCATCTGAAAAATGAGGTGGTAAATTCCATTTTCTCCTTCAACATCCTGTGATCAGAATAGTTAACATATTGGGGACTTTCAATCAAACAGCCTATATTAAGCACTTTCTATGTCATAATTCACACAAGCTTCACAGAAATCCTAAAAGCACATATTTTTGTATACTTCTCATTGTGCAGAAGAAAACGTGGTACGGAAGTTGTGTGTCTATGACACGCAGCTGGTAAGCAGAAACACAGTATTTGCACCCAAGCAATCTGGCCTCAAAGCCCAGATTCCTGAGCTCAGATAGTCACACTGATTTTTCTAACATGAACTGACGATGCAAGTTGACAAAAGCCAGGAAATGCAAGTAGCTTACAATCCTTTTTTTTTCCCCCAGAATTTCAGAAGGCTAAATACCTATATATGATTAGCAAGTCTCTCTTTGTGGGTAGCCTGGGTGCAAATACTTGGGTTAAAGTTTTTGCTTTCTATCATTTGATTTCTGTCAATCTTGGTCCATTGTATTTAGAATATGTTCACATTCTCATTAAAGCCTGGGCTTTAATGGTACTACAGCAAAGAGCAAAAGACTTTTTTTTTTTTTCAAATATGCAGGCTTGAACTATCAGAAGCAGGAATACTGTTTAAATCAAGATTGAAAAACCCATTCCAAATGGGGGTTGATCTGAGCAGATTCATAAAAACTTGAAGGCACTGCTAAATCTGTTCTGCCACATCAAGGTGACAGGGAACAATGGCACAAACCAACAAATCCACCACTATGAGGACAGAAAGAAAAGCTCTTATGTGTGCTGGGCCCAGTGGTGCATGCCTGTAATCCCACCAACTCAGGAGGCTGTGACAGGAGGATCTTGAGTTCTAAGTCAGCCTCAGCAACTCAGCATGACCCTGTCTCAAAATAAAATATAAAAAGGGCTGGGGATGTGGCTCAGTAGTCAAGCACTCCTGGAGTCACATTGAAGGGGTTTTTTTTTTTCTTTCTTTCTTTTTTTAGAAAGAGGGACAATGAGAAAGAGAGAGAGAGAGAAGCAATTTTTTATTTAATTTTTCATGTGGCTTTCATTCCTCCAACATATTATTTATTGTATACGTGGTGCTGGGGTTCAAACTCGCGTACTTGCACATGCCAGGCAAAGGCCATAACCACCGAGGCACGACTCCAGCCCCTGGAGGGTCGTATTGAAAGTCAACACTCTTGACCACGAGACAGTCTAGTGGATCTTTTGCTTCGGATGCAGCTTTCAGTGATAAAATTTTCTACATTGGAGGATTAGATATTGCTACCAATTTTGGCCTAAGACTTTCCTCTGGCACAGTAGATGGGTCTTCAGTAATTGTAGAAATTTATGATGTGAATAAAAATAAGTGGAAGATGGCAGCTAACATCCCCGCTAAGAGATATTCTGACCCTTGTGTTAGAGCTGGTGTGATCTCCAATTTTCTTTGTGTGTTTATGCGGGAAACCCACCTAAATGAGTGAGCTAAGTGTGTTACTACCAGCATGATCTGGAACTTGATCAGTGGTCTCTGTGGCAGCATACATCTGAACATGGACTGTGGGACTTCGGGAGAGATTTTTGATACACTGTGGGGAAACTTTATCCATCCTGCCTTAGAAAATCTCCATGGAAACCACCAACTTATCTTCTTTGACCCAATGGGACAGAGGAATTTCAACTGGATGGAGAAATGGTCAACACAGGCACTGTACAGCGGCTGGGCTACTGGGTGTTGAAGCTGGGAGTGAATCCTGAAGCAGTTCCACTGAGGCTTGTCCCTGACATGTCCTTTCTATGATCACAGCTTGGGAGGGGAAGGTCAATGCTGCTGGCATGAGGACCATACTTTGCAACACACAGTAAAAGAGCATTTATGGTACAGGACTCACAAAACTCAATTCTACCAAAGTCCACGGTTCCATTATTGCTTCCTCAACTGTCTTTCTGAACATTTCCTTCTAGCTTTATAGTTTGGTATTTCCAATGATGCCCTTCTCATTCAAATCTACACTCGGTTTCTACTTGTGGCATTAATGGGAAAATGAGAGGCCTCCCTTTCCCCCAACCCCAGATCTCTGCAAGGGAAAAGGAAAGGCTCATCTTCTTCCTAGGTATTCAGAAAGACAATGGAAGCTCCGTTCAGAGACAAACTCATCCTGTAAAGAAGTGATCTGTAGAAAAAAGATTTAAATTTGAAGCTTTCTATTTCTTAGGCCACAGTTTCTAGCTTACCAGGGCAATGGAATGCTGTGTACAGTACAGCTTCAGGCCAGGTGTGCACCTCAACACCCAGCTTTAGGAATTTGGGATTTCTTAGCCCTCCAGACTTGCAGTATTCGACATGGCAGCCATTAGTCATACACAGCTATTGAGTACTTGAAATGTGGCAGGACTGATTTGAAAATACACAACAGATTTCAAAGACTTATTATGATAAAAAGAATGCAAAGTATGTCACTAATAAATTTTATATTGATGTCATGTGAAAATGATAATATTTTGGATATATTAGGTGAAATAAAATACTTTATTGGAATTAATTTCACCTGTGTGTGTCTCTCAACTTTCCTCTTCTGCAGTGCTGGGAATTTAACCAAGGACCTCCCACAGGCTAGGCAAACACTCTATTATGGAGCCACACCCCAATCCTTGTGATTTAAAAAAAATTTTTTTTTGGAGGGGCTAGGGATTGAATCCAGGACCTTGTGCATATAATGACTGTGTGCTCTCTATCACTCAGCTACACTCCAGCCCTCTTTTTGCTTTTGAAATGTGGCTATAGGCAAAGTTCACATTATACATGTGGCTCACCTTGTATTTATCCTGGGCAGTACTGCTAGACCCTTGCTACTAAAACTGGTCTCAAACCAGCGCACCTGGCAGTTTTTCAGAAAAGGAGACTCTTGTTCCTTCCTAGACTTATTGAATCAAAATCTGCATTTTAACCAGATTCCAGATCTAAAACTTACATTCAAGTTTTAGATGTCCTGGACTAATTTTTCCTACAGTGCATCATGGTGGATATTTGAATTACTGGTCTATATACGTGACATGCTGACAGGGTACTGTGCTAGCTGATTTCCTACATGAACATGTCAGCACACTAAAGGAATTTTTAGAAACTTAAATGATAATACAATTTTAAAATATATACTAAAAATCACATTATACATAAAAAGCCACACTTATAACATATGTACGTGTGGGGGACTGTTTTGAGTCTACCTTCGTTACTTCTGGGTTTTCAGCCACCATGTAAGTGAAACTAATGTTCACCAGATCTGTGCCACTGCAGACGCAAACTATCCGCCCTTCCAGGTCATTTTCTGATTTTCCAACAGCTTCAAGAGCAGCCAGGATTTTGGGATCCTGTAAAAAGGTGTACAAATAGGACAAAAATATATTGGATCACAAATCATGGAAGAAAACAAGGCAAAAAGAATTATTATAGGTTAAAAATATACATAACAGAAGGGCAAATGCTGTTGTCTCCTATCTAACGTGCCCAGCTATCTAGCATCATTCTGAACCTAGAAAGGTAAAATTTCTAACACTAAATGTTATTTAAATCCCTTGATAAGAAATGCATTATAATTGTTTTGATTTAGAAGAGTAAGTATGAGGGTCTCTGCTTAGCTCTTTGATTACCATTATGAGACAGAGAAGGTTATAACTGGGGTCTGCTTTTGTTCACAAAGATCCAAGGTGGTTCTCACCAGAAACAGTCACATGTGTCCCATGAATAAACATGGTGTTGCTATAGCCAACTACCTCAGGTTATTTCCCGAACTGAGATTAAGCCTTTGAAGTCGCCTGGATTCAAACAGTGAATATATTCATCTCTGCAAGTCATGGTATCCTCAATTGGCATGAAAGCTGGGAAAGTTTACCCTAATTCTTAAAAAAAAAAAAATAGTGCCTTTGTTCTCTGAAAGAACTCAGGAGGAAATGCCAACATATAGTTACACGGAAAATTTAACTATCATAAAAGAAGACAGCTTTAAAAAAAAAAATAAAAGCAAACTCAGGAATGTAACTTTGTTCTGAACAACTTACAACCTGCAGGGCTATTATGGAAAATGGAATAAATACTATGCTAGAATATTCTATAAAGAAACATCTTTTAAATTCCAAGCACCACTATACAAATAACTTCTTATTCAAAAAAATCAATCACTGTGAAGAAGAGTGACTTATGTGTTCTGTTTGCTGTTGCTGTTTTTTCCCTCTCAAAGGCAGACTGAACCTTCTAGATGAGCCAATATCTGTGTGTACAGGTGCACAAATACGGAACTACCACAGCCATTTAAATTTGCACATCAACCTCATACAGAAAGGGAATCACTGCTTTCTATAAAAGTTTATAAAATTAATTTCCGAGGGAAGAGAACTGCTTCTTTGCTGTTGTATCTTGCAAAGGGCTTAGTTTTCAATCATTAAAAACATTTATCTATATCCCTAAAGATAATGTGATCCAAATCACCCAACCATTATAGATGGGAAGATTTCTAAACTGTCCATTTTTCACTCTCAGCTGATGACTTTGGAGCAGTAATAAGTGAAACAGGATCTGGAGAGCATGTACACGCTATATAAATATATTACAAGAACGACCAACACCAATCATAGGTACCTTTGGTATGGCTCCCAGCCGAATGCTATTGATAAGGGAACATTCCAGCACTTGTCCTTCCTGAAGAGAGAATACAAACCAGCAGTGAGCTTCAATTTTGCCTGACCAACGGCACAAGTTGCATAGCAAACATTTCTAACAAGTCGAGGCTGTGATCAGAATAAGGTAAAAGAGGGAGTGAAAACCAAACAACAAGAGTTGTTTCCAATGATCGGAAGTAATCAGCACTCAAGACTTTATGTTTCTTTTCTTTCTTTTTTCTTTTCTTTTTAAATTGCTGGGGCTTGAACTTGAGGCTTCATGAAAATTAAGCAAGTGCTCTACCACTGAGCTGCATCCCTAGCCCCCAAACTGCACATTTCAAATATGTACATGAATACAACCATGAAGAATTATTTATTAAATGCTGTTCCTTCTATACATATAGTGTTGCTACTAAATTCTGTGTAACATTAAATATATTTGTACAAAAATATTAAGTGAGAATAATATTTTTATCTAACTCCAATTTTGCTTTTCTTAAATTTGGTTCAAATATTCATTAATGTATATATTGTGCTGTGCAAGAAATTAAGTCCCAGGGTATGAGAAGATGAGTACACTTTTAGTGTTTTTAAGAAGCCACTTTAGATTTCAGCTTGAACATTTTTTATCCGGGAAATCTTCCTAACTCTCAAGATTAAATCAGATCTGCTAGCAAGCTCCTACAACAAGCTAAGCTTTCTTTCCCCAGCATTCAATCACTTGTAACATTTTTTTTTAATGGCTGACTGCTCTTACATGAGAATCTGTAAGGATTAGTATAATTTCCTTGACCCCCACTGTATCTCCAACACCTGGCACATGAAAGTATGTTTTTAAAAATCCTGAATGAACAACACCAGTGTACAAGGTCCATGCTCTCAAGAGGCATTCCCTCTACTTGTTGAGAAATGAAATAGTTTGAATTCAGAAAGCAGAGGAACCCCTTGCTATTTTGGGGCCATACCTTGCCTTCACTTTTCCAGGTCAGAAAGAAGCCAAATTCATCCACTTTGAAGAGGCAGTTGGGTTCAAACACGAAGGATTCCTGTTAAAAAGAAATGTGTTGATTTTCATGACTCACTCTATTTTGAATCTAATAAAAATGCAAATATCTTTGAGCCTCTAAATAAAGGAAAATGAGAAATCACCTTCTTGCATCCTGTTTCTAATAACCACATTTCTTACCCATATTATATTTCATTTTGCAAACTCTTTGCATTTCTTTTCATTGAAAGACTGATCAATTTAATAGAACATCTTCTTCTTAGAGCTGGCTTGAAAATAAATGACACTGATGACTTCAAGGTCCCTACGGAAGAAAATTTCCCTATGATCTTTGAAGAGGAGCTCCTGGTAGGAAAGAGGACAACTACATCCCACCCCAGTCTCCCTCTGGGCAAGAGAAACTGTTGCCTGTACCTCGCATAATCACATAATGTCGAATGTTAGGATCAGCGATGGGCCTGTGCTGTCAAGACCTCTAGGTGATTGTGATGTACACTGAGGTTGGAGAACCACTGGTGTGGACTTCAACACCAGAAACTCTGAAAACCACAGAAATAAAATTTGAATCAAGAAGGAAGATCAGCCAAACTCAGGACATCAGAACAGCAGTTTTACACTTGCCAATGGATTTTCATGGCTTTTGTAAGAGAGCACCACTGTGTTCAGGAATGCCAGGAAAATTCTATGGTGAAAGAAAAAGAGTGTTCAGGAAATGAACCAAGATGCCCTATGCCCTCCGTCTGCAACACAGAAAGACCTGGCCCCTGCGCTTCAACAAGCCTACATTCCTTTCAGGATCTGAAGAACCTGTCTTCCTATATCATTGCTATACCAGCAATGAGGAACCTGTCTGGAAAATACAGGCCAAGGCAGTGACTTAAACCAAGTGAACAACATTTACAGGATGAGGATTTTAGGGGCACCTAAGACTGTGTTTCACCCATAAAACTTTACCTTTCTAAATTCTA
The DNA here is from genome assembly GCA_004027875.1 of Aplodontia rufa. Lineage (NCBI taxonomy): Eukaryota > Metazoa > Chordata > Mammalia > Rodentia > Aplodontiidae > Aplodontia > Aplodontia rufa. Next base: position 139,989 of record PVKS010001060.1, read on the forward strand.
GAGAAGCAGCAATATTCACCAAGAGAAATCCAATGTCCATATACTGGACCACCGTGAGTGAGGTGGCAGAATTTAGAGTCGCGGGGGTTCTGAACAAAACTAGTCTTTGTTTGGGTATTTTCTGGCACATGAAGAATTACCATATGTTGGGGCTGGAGTGATGACTCAGAGGTAGAGCACTTGCCTAGCACATGTGAGGACTCGGTTTCAAACTCCAGCACCACATACACCACTAAGTAGTGTTGGAGAAACAAAGGCCAGATGAAAAAATTAATAAATAAAATGGATTCTCTCTTTCTTTCTCATTCTCTCCCTCTTAAAAAAATTACTGTATGTAGTCCAACTCTCTTCCAGATATGTACTAGGTATTGCAGACACCGCAGTAAATTTGACAGAGACAAGGATACTGCATGACTTTTACCTTTGGAGTCAGCACCCAGTTCCACTATTTTTTACTTAGCTTCTACTGGAAAGATCCTTTCTAAGTCTCAGGATCCTTGTCTCATAAATGGAAGTATTCACACCTGGCCTTTTGGTTTGTTGTAGAATTATGAGACAGAGAATTGTAAAGTACACAGCACAGAGTTATGGCTCAGCAAGTGGCAGCGATTATCAATAACATACAGATGGTTCCATAGCTGTGGTGGAAATTACTAAGAAGTTGGAATCGACAATGTGGGACATCTTTTTGGCCCCCTCAAAATGGCATTTTTAAAAGGGTTTAACCCAGAAGCTGATAATTTTAGATGGGTCTTCACACCAGGCAGAGAACAGCATGGTAAAGATACACAGCCTGATACTGGAGAGGGACTTACAAGGAGTATGGTGCAGTGAGAATATCTCAGGGAAGTGGCAGGAGATGAAATGGGAAACAAATAAGAGCTAGGTCATGGGCGGGGTCTTGTATCTTTAGAAAAATGCCTACACCCAGAAAGTCATGGGAGTCTTGGTTGTTACTAATCAAGAGCTAGGTCTTACCAACTAATAAAGACATGAAAAATAATATATTTTAGAATACTTCCCAAATAATATCCTCATAATAATGAGTACTTCCGGTAGACAGTGTTAAAAAATATATCCTAAAATGGTACTTAAATAGCAGACCCACAGAGAATGCATTGCTAGTATTAGTCATGTGCATCTTATCACCTAATTCTGAATAGATTTGAGATAACCCATAAAAGAGATGCAATAAAAATTTGTTTTGAAACGGAACTTCCATTTCTTGACTTCCTCAAGCACAGTGATCATTTTTCTTTCTAAGCCTCTGGGTGACTCAGAGCTTGTCCTCATCACCTGCAAATTTTGATTCCCAGCATTCCACTCTTGGATCATTGAATCTGATCTGCCACCCCCTAGCTCTGGAATCCTGCCTCTCCTATATTTATTTGACTTATTTGATAACCTCCTGTTCCTCCTCCCTACAAATCTCTCATGATTCATCTGATTCCTTCTCTTTTTACTTCCATCTTCTTCCAGCTTATCTCCATGGTTCAATATCAAATCACTCCTTCCAGATGCTTTCAACTCCAAATCCAAGTCCATCCTATCCATGTTTACCATGAACTTGATGATGAAAATCACAAAACTGAACTGTCTGATTTTTGTTTACATTCAAGAGTATAAACCTCCAATAGGTAGTCAACAGTTACTTTCAATTTTATATTTCTTTTTTAATGGTTTCCCCACTCTTGGACCTGGGAATGTAGCTCAGTGGTGGGGCACTTGCCTAGCATGCATAAGGCCCTGGGTTTGATCTGCAATATGCAAACAAATGAAAAAATGAAAAATGAGTTCCACATACTTTGAGGGGACTATTTTACTGCTTGTTTCTGAAATTCAGTCATTTCCTGACAATTAATGTTTCATTGAGTAAGGAGAAGCCATCAGCTAGAAACCCACCTTCTTCCCTCCTAATGAAGCATGTTTCTCTTACCAGAGATCAACTTCCCCACTTCTGCTCTGAGCTGTCATCTTCTCCCCATACAAGCACTTTTAGTCCTTGGTTTATCGCCACCCAACAAACATCCATGTTTTCTTTTTTCCTTTGTCTACCAGATCATTGAAATCAGTACACAAATATGGTCTAGTTGTTGCTACCCTGCTTTCACTTACTATTCCATGTCTCTGATCCCCTTCATAGCATTATATCTTGTTATTCTCTGTCTCTGTATCTCTCTTGCATACCATCTTTAGCCAACTCCATTTGAGTCCCATTTCCATCACCCTCTAAAACATCTGTGGCCAGTGCATCATTCTGTCATATGCCATGCACTGGTATGATTTGATTTCTGAATGGTTGATCTTTTCTTCTTTTTTTTTATTTGTTTTTGTTTTTGCAGTACTGGGAGTTGAACTCAGGACCTCTCACATGCTAGACAAGTGCTCTACCATTGATCCACGTTACCAGCCCTATTCTTTCCTTCTTCTATTTCTTTTTTTTGAGGGGGAGGGTACTGTGGATTTAACCCCCAGGGGTGCATTACCACTGGGCTACATCTCTAGCCCTTTTAATTTTTTTTTTTTAAATTTTGAGACAGGGTCTTGCTAAGTTGCTGAGGCTGGCTTTGAAATTGTGATTAAATAAGAAGTTGCTTGAGTTGAGAACACTGCACCAGGCCCAGACCCACCAGGGTCAGTCCTTGGAGGCCTGCCATGAAGTACAAATAACAAGGGTTCTGCCCTGCAGCTGTCTGCTGTGTCTCCTTGGTAGGATGGGCAGCTTTTTCTTTTCTTTCTTTCTTTTCTTGTTCAACATAGTCTTAAGTACTGGAGGGAATCGTTGTTACATATTCATGCATATATGGATATTGACAAGTAAGTTAAGGCTGATCCTAGTGCAGGGTCTCCCCACTTCGTCCACTCCCAGCTCTCATGTCTCCTCTGTACTACCCTCATGCTATAGATAGAAATGACCATATCCATGTATATTAATTTTTGAAATTTTTGAGTTTTTCTGCCGGCCTCTGTATAGTTGGGCTTCTCATGGGAGTTGAGGGTTCTCAGCTGTATTAATAACCCCCCTAATCCCTCTCTCCTTTCTTCCCCCTCCTTCATATTTATGGTTCGCCCAGCTTATGTGAAATTTCAGCTATCGTGAGTTGATTACTTAAACTTAGCTAACTGTCATCTTGTCTTAGGTTTTACTCTAGCTTCCACATATGAGAGAAAACATTCGGCTCTTAAGTCTCTGGGTTTGGCATATTTCTCTCAGCATAATTTTTTCCATTTCCATCCACTTGAGGGGCAGCTTTTCTAATTCATACAAACTCATTTTAGAAGCGGAGGCACTTCCTGGGAATCCCTGTAGGACCAGGAATACCATTTGAATACCCCTGCATAGAAATCATTTTCTAAACAGGATAAGAAATCTGGTCAAGGAAAAGAAAAATAAGGTAGAATAATAAAACAAGGATAAGAATAAAAGGTAGCTCTTGGAAACACCAGTCAGAAGTTCCCACAAAGTTAGAATTGGATGCCAGTTGTCTCTGGGCTCCTTGGCAATGAAAGCAAAGCAGAGGGGGAGGGGATATTCACCAGGTGTGCATTCCATTGCTAAGATAAAAACACATCGGTTGTTAGGGGCGGCAATGGCCAGAACAGACATTCTCCAGGGGTACCTCACCAAGAAACCTGGACTGACCCTAAACACAGGGTATACAACAAAGCCCTCAGTAAGCTCATCCACTATACTGAAAGGTTTCCAACCCAAACATGCTTAAGCCGCCCATGAAAAATCAGAGAGCAAATCCGAGGAGTATGTGGCAACCACCTGAATGGGACCAGATCCCAAGATATTTATGTTTCTTTCCACAAATTAATGGAACCTCACCCTTGGTCAGTAAAGCAATATAATCTCTACTCTTTTCTCCCTGACAGCAGTTTCAAATTTCACAGAGATACCTCCTGACTACAATTTGGGCTATGGTTGCCTGGCCTAACCAAAGCAGTAATATCCTAACTCTCACAGTCGGGAACATTCTCTTCCAGATCTTGGCACTGCATGGGAGATCATCACCAAAGGAAGGTAGGCTCCTTCTCCTCTGCAAATCTGTTTATTTTGCAGTTAACCAATGGGGACAGAGCTCTCTGGTGAGGAAACAAGCCATAATAGAACTTCTCCTGGGGAGACTGAAGTTTCAGTTCTCATATGGTGCAGTTCAAATTCCTCCTAGTCACCAATGGAGCTCAAGGGCCTTAGTTGATCCAGTCCAACTCTTTCTTCGGACCACGGGGAGATAAAGGCTAGAAAGAGCCAGGAACTCCTCTGGAAAATACTGAGCAAGTGGTGGTGTTTTGTTTGAGAGGCCAGAAGCATCTCTTTGGCTGGAATTCCTATGGTTGGAAGCTATCTCTGACCCAGGGATCCATGATCTGAGGGGCTTGTGCCACTCTAGATTAACAGGTACTTCCCCATCTCAGCAAGGATAGAGTGTATATTTAAGCTTTATTTTATTTTTTTCTTTTAGTGTATTTTCCTGATACATGCTGTTTGCACATTACTCAACATCATGAGCTCCCTCTCAAAGATGCAAGGTACTTTCAGATTGACTTGGACTAAAACTATTTTTGCTTTCTTTGAATTTTATTTTATTTTTAAATTTTTTCTGAGAAGTTGTGTTGTTGTACAGTCATAAATGCATACGCAGCAACAATGTGATATGCTTCTGATTCTAATCCAGAATCACCCCTACATCACCCACACTCCAGGCTCTTGACTCTTCTATATTTCCCCCTATAACAAATACAAATGTCTTTTACTCCCCACTCCATCTTTCTAGAATTAAATGATTGCATAAGTATTATTTGGTTCTTGTGGGAGTAAAGATACATTATTGATTCTTCCCCTAGCTCCCTCCCTATCATCCCTCCCTCTTTTCCCCACCCCCACATATCTATGGTTCCCTTAGATTATGTGTTGCTTTCACTTTGGTGAGTCTAGTATGTAATCCTGACCTTTCACCCAAGCCTGAGTTTTGCTCTGGCCTCCACAAATGAGGGAAAACATTTGATCCTTGAGTCTCTGGGTTTGGCTAATGTTGCTCAGCATAATTTCCTCCACTGCCATCCGTTCATCTTCAAATGACATAATATCACTGTTTCTAATAGCTGAGTAGAACTGTTTTGTGCATATATATACACAGCTTTTGGATCCATCCAGTAACGGGCATCTGGGTTGATTCTATAATTTAGCTATTGTATATTGAGCTGCTATAAACATTGATTTTGCGGTATCACAGTAATGCACTGATTCTAGCTCTTCTGGGAAAATACCTAGAAGAGGGATAGCTGGGTCATACAGTTGATCCATCCCTAATTTTTTGAGGAGTCTCCATACTGCTTTTTAGAGGGGCTGCACCAGTCTGCATTTTCACCAACAGTGTGCTAGTGTTCCTATCTCCCTGCAATCCCTCCAGTATCTGTTACTGTTTATTCATCATCTTTGCCAATCTGACGGGAGTGAGGTGAAATCTTAATGTAGTTCTGATTTGCATTTCTCTGATTACTAATGCTTTAAAGCACTTTCTCATGTATTCATTGGCTTGCTCAATTTCCTCTGTTGAGAAGTTTCTGTTTAGCTCCCTGGCCCATTTATTCATTGGAGTGTTTGTGGTTTTGTTTTGATAATTAAATTTTTTGAGGTCTTTGTAAATTTGGATATTCGTCCCCTGTCAGATGAATCACAGGCCATGATTAGCTCCCATTCTGTACGTTCTCTCTTGACAGTTTTAACCAATCCCTTGGCTGAGCAAAAGCTTTTTTGTTTAATATATCCCACTCATTGATTCTTGACTTTAATTCTTTCTCATTGGGGGTCTTGTGGAGAAAGTCATTGCCTACTCCCATATGATGGAGTGTTGCTCCTAATTTTTCTTCTAGCTGTGACAGGGTAGCTGGTTTAATTCCTAATTCCTTGATCCATTTTGATTTAATTTTTGTGCAAGGTGACAGATAAGGATTTAATCTTAACTTTCTGCAAGTGACTGTCCAGTACCATTTATTGAATAGGCTATCATTCCTCCATGTTATATTTTGATCTCCTTTGTAAAACACCATATGTTTAAAGATCTGCAGGTTTGTCTCTGATTCTTTTCTGTTGCACGGGTCTTCATACCTATTTTGACACCAATACTATGCTGTTTTTGTTACAACAGCTCTATAATATAATTTTAGATCTGGTGTTGTGAAATCTCAAGTTACTCTGTTAAATAAAATGGAATCCTCTTTCTTCTTGTAAGGAATAGTTATTCAGTAGGCTGAACACTCTGATGGAAGAGGAGGAAAGTATTTGTGTGGGGGTCCAGATAACAGGTCATTGATTTTATTTTAATTGTAACATGTGATTATTTGTTACCCTTTCTATTCTGTCCTCTCTTCCCACCATCATTGCCAAAGTTAATTGTCAATGTCTGTATATTTATAAATGGGATTTGCATCAACAAACAGGGCACAATTGAGCCTTATTACCAGCCAGGGACAGCAACTTTGGACTGCTTCTAAAAGGTTTTACTCCACTCAATTTAAACATTACAGCCAATTGCAGTGGCACACGCCTGTAATCCCAGCAGCCTGGGAGGCTGAGGTAGGATGATCACAAGTTCATCGCCAGCCTCAGCAATGTAGTAAGGCCCTGAGAAACTTAGTGACACCTTGTCTTAAAACAAAAAGAAAAAATAAGGGGTATGGGAATACGGCTCAGTGGTTAAGCACCGAGGGTTTAATTCCTGGTACCAAAAAATAAATTAAAAAAAAGTAACCATTAGTTGTTCAGGGGGTCTTGTGTGGGGAGAGGATGGCAGGGAGATTAGGTCAAGGAGAGGAGTGAAATGGAGGAAGGAACTTTGCACTTCATCACAGGTCTGTGCTCTCTGAGAGAGAGAACCTTCTCAGGAGGCGGCACAGCACAATGGTTTGGGGCCCAGCCCCATAATTGATGGTTTTTGAAAGCCTGCCTCCTCATCGGCATCCCTGGGAGAATCTCAGCAGTCATGTCAATTAATCTTGCTGAATTTCACTCTTTCAATCTAGAAACTGGGAAAACTGATGCTAGCCTTGAGGAAGTTTCAAAAAATTAAAGTCGAGGAGGCTTATATACCAGAGACAAGGTAAATTAAGGTCGTAATTATGAGAAAACAACTACCATTGAATAAGGCTGTTGTAGAGGACATTACATAAATACCATCTCACCCAGAACTCATAAGAATTCTGCGAGGATCCAGACCAGATCAACACTGTCCAGCAGATTATCTGTGACAATGGAACTGTACCAGATGGGTAGTGTCCAGCCTGGTCACTACGAGCCACATGGAGCTCCAAAGCACTTGTAATGTGAGTGGCACAACAAAGGGGCAGAATTTTTAACTTTAATTTTCATTTTGATAGGGGAAAAACATTTGGAGGACAGTCTTCAAAGCCATTGTTGAACTGGCATAGTGGTGCATGCCTGTAATCCCAGTGCCTCGGGAGGCTGAGGCAGGAGTTCAAGATCAGCCTCAGCCATTTATCGAGGCACTAAGCAATTTAGTGAGACCCTGTCTCAAAAAATAATAAGTAAGAAAAGGCTGGGGATGTGGCTCATTGGTAAAGTGCCCCTGTATTAACTCCCTAGAATAAAAAAAAATGACTAACAAACCTGAGTTTTGAATCAAACTGTTTAAATCTGAAGCCCACATCCATTTTTCTCTTTCAAACTTAAGTGGTCCCCTCTGGCTATCATCAACAGATGTGGTGAGAAGGTCACTACATGAACACTACCTAGGTACACTCCACCTCTGGGTGCACATGGGGCTTATTCTCCATGTTTCTTGGTTTGATAATAATTGGGAGGAGATTTGGGCATGGTGGAACACTCCTGTAATCCCAGCAACTCAGGAGGCTGAGACAGGAGGGTCACAATTTCAAGGCTGGCCTCAGCAACTTAACAAGACCCTGTCTCAACATATGTATATATACATCTGGGGATGTAGCTCAATGGTAAAATGTCCCTGGATTTAATTCTCAGTACAAAAAAAAAATAAAGAATTGGAAGAAAGTAAAGCAGACTGCCAAGGTTGAATAGAAATAAGGGAAGTCTTAGAAAGAACCATGGGCTCTCCTCCAATTTAAATTGTACTATCCCCAAAAGAGACCTTAAAAATGGGGAGGATTCTGGGTGTGGCCTTTACTCTGGGGATTGAGGTGGAGTGTAATTTAGTATTCACCAAGCGACTGTACTTCTATCAGATCTCAAATGTCCAGGGCCCAAGAAACACCACATGACCTATTTCTTCTTACTCTTTACTCCAGAGGAATTCTCTAAATTCTATATGTAGCAGATCCTTTTTCATTCTTCAGGAACACATCCTTTTTCAGACAGATAGACCCAAAAAGTTTTGTTTCTCCAAGTGAAATGAAAGCCTCCATCAGAAAGACTTACGGGCTGCTGGAACAGATAGGCATGGGCCCTTATTGCTTTTACCCTCATAATATGGTCTCCCCTTGGAAGGATCTCAGATGTTTATTCTTTTTGTTCATCTCCCTTCTAGTTTAAGGATCTCAGGAGATGACTAACCCCGGGTTTCTCAGCTCACACTCCATATAAGGGGCAGGAGGACATCAGCCCTGGCTGTTCTGTAACAGACCCTGGTTATGTGTGATGATTTTGTAAAGGAATTTATCAGGCATGTAAGAGAATTTCCAGCTTTTGTATTTTTTTCCTTGGCCTTTGATTCTTTGGATAGATGGTCCTTGTGGGTTAAATTGTTTACATTTAATATAGACCTTCCTCTCTCTACCAGCAACTGATGCTCCATCAGAAAACAGCGTGGAGACGGAGTTCTAGTCTCCCGATGAGCATCTCATAAGGCCTGCGGTACTGAGCAATATGCCTGCTATGACCTGCTAACACATACAGCGCTTACTGAGTTCCAAGGCAGGGCTCCACAACCTCTCACTATGTTAAATTATTACCTTCCAACGTTCTTCTGAAGGAGGTATTATTGTTGTTCTGATTTTATAGATGAGGTCATTGAGGTATTATCAGGGAGCTGTTAGCACAGACCTGCCCTGAAGCACACATTTGAATCACACTTGCTTTGAGGCTGATTACCAAGAGGATGAGATTGTTAGGGAGTGGACCCATTGGGATATAGTGTCTGGGAGAGAATTCCTGGGTGACAGGCCCTGCCCTGTACCACCCTGACGTGGAGATTCACACACAGGCGGGCAGAGGGCAATCAAGTCAGCTATCCGGCAAGACTGAAAGGTGAGAGACCAGCTGTCTATCTTGCCTTCTAAACCTCATAGAAATAGAAAAGCAAGTCTCCTCTCAATAAACACCCATGAGCATTCAAAGTGCCTGTTTCAGAATGACTGAGAGATACACAGGACACTTATGCTGGTGTCAAGTGGAAAGATTTAATCCACTTATTTCATTTTATCCTCGCCTTGGAAATGAAGAACATCCTCAATTTTATAAGTGACCTGGCTTGGAAGAGTTGAAGCAGGCAATCGAAAAGCAACAAGAGGAGGGCATGCCATCCTTCCTGATCTTTCATTTTCTCTTTTAAAAAGAAGCTGGAAGTCAGCCTCTGGTGCTTAAGAAGATGCTATGGTCTGCATGTCTGTGTCCCCTCCACTGCAAATCCTAACCTCTAAGGTGACATTATTAGGAGGTAGGAGGCTTTGGGAGGTGAATGGGATCTATACCCTTATAAAAAAGGCCCCAGAGAGATTCCCAGACCCCTTCCCCTATGGAAAAACAAAATGGGAAGTTGTCATCTGGTAATCAGAAGGGGCCCTCTCCAGTACCCTTGAACTTAGACTTCCCAGCCTCCAGAACTGTGAGAAGCACTTTTTTTTTGTTTATAGCTGTCTGTTGTATGACATTTTGTTATAGCAGCCTGAAAAGACAGAGATGAAAAGTTTCAGCACTGTCCTGACTCTGAGAATTTGAGCAGCCCAACTAAAATTTGATCAGAAAAGGAAGGAAACTCTTGGATCAGCTCCTCACAGGGGAGAAACTGTGCTATCTTACGGTCATCAATAGCTATGGGTTCTCAGTTTCTGCCTTTGCTACAAGATAAAGATGTTCACTCTTCAGGACTTAATTTGTAAGGTCAGCCAGTTTGAGATGCTACACTCTGTGTCTGCGTCTCTGTCTTCACCCTTCTCTCTCCCTGAGCCATCTCTGATGTGGGCATTCTGAGGCAGAGTCTGGATGCTCACATGGTATCACAGGACACTAAATTAGAGTCCCTGAGTCTTGCCAGAGAACACTGAAGAACTCATTCCTGCAATATTCTACACTACTCCTGGTTGCAGAAAGAAGAAGGAAGTCAACAAAATACGCTCTTCAAGGCAGGTGGGTAGTCACTCAAACTAACTTTCTTGGGCAGGGAAACTGTCATGTTAGTCAAAATAGTTGTCGGAGTAACTAAAAGAAGAACAAATTAAAGAGGACCGGCTTACTCAGACCTATGGAGACACATAAACAGGATTTATACTAACTTTTTAATAAATATTAAAAATGCATGTCACCCCTCCCACCACTCACCAAAAATTCTAAGTATAACACATGAGCTTGAAACATTACAAGCTGATAAACTTTTCCTTTTCGTAAAGCAAATCTAATGAAATTGCAGTTTATTCCAGAGTAGTAAATTACAATAAGTAATTTTTAAAAAAATAGTAAAATACAAGACTTATATCTGAAAAGTCAGGTCTACGGAAAACATTTTATACTATATGGATGTGAGGATGCTGAATAGTCACTGAAAGGAATCTCAAAAGACTTTTATGGAGCGTCCTTTTGAATGTATGCATTGACCATTTAAACGGTGCAAACATTTTTTCCCCTACCAAGGATTAAAGCCTGGGGCGCTTAACCACTGAGTACACGACCAGTGCAGTGCTCTTTATTTTGAGACAGGGTCTTGTTAAGTTGCTCAGGGCCTAACTTGTTGAGACTGGCTTGGAACTTGCGATCCTTCTGCATCAGCTTTCCTAGCCACCGGGATGACAGGTGTGCATCACGCCCCACAACAGCACAGCTTTTGAAATGCTTTTCTTCACAATAGCTGCCTGCCATGCTCTGTCTTCTTGATAGACAGTCACCACAGGCACCTGGCCATGAAGGGTCTCAGAATCTCAGCTACATTATGGTGCTGAGAGCAGCTCCACCAAGTGGATGGCAGCATGGGGGCAGAGAATCCACCAGAACGCCCACCAGAGGGGCTGCATTTGGGGGAAGAAAGGCCTTGCTCTAGTATCTCTGCCATGAACGGTGCAGGGATGGTGGAGATGCTGCAGTGGGAGGCTGACTCCGTGACCACCACTGGCAGGTTCCACTTAAAAGCAGAATAAAGTGACACACCTCCACGGCTGCTACGGATCCTGTCTTTTACCTATCTTTTTTTCAGATCCCACAATAGCATCTTCCATACCCATTCTTTTTCTTTTTTAAGGAGAGAGGTTCAGAGAGAGAGAAAGAATCAATTCCACTTAGTTTTTTATGCGGCTTTCATTGTTCCGGCACTTCACTGAGTACATGGTGTTGGAATTTGAACCCATGACCCTGTGCCCATGAGGCAAGCACTAAAACCACTGAACTACTGCTCCAGCCTCCATACCCATGCTTTAAAAACGAGGAAACAGGCCTGGTGCACAATTGCAATCCCAGTGACCTGGGAAGCTGATGCAGGAGGTTTGAAGCCTCAGCAACTTAGCAAGACCTTATCTCAGACGATGTAGTTCAATGGCAAAGCATCCCTGGGTTCAATCCGCAGTACCAAAAAATAAGTACATACATAAATAAACTAGGAAACATTTAAGTAGCAATAAAGTTGACTCTCAGATATGTAACTAAAGAATTACTGGTTCCATAGTAGGTGCTTATTAAATATTTGTCGAGTGATAAAACACATGGATTCCCTACTGCAGATATAGTAACAAATAAAAACAAAGTCTCTGCTTTCAGGACTTCGAGATTTTTATGGTGAACAAAATCAAATAAATATTGGGTAGTAACAAATGTGAAGATTAAAAAACAAAAATCCCAAACAGTGAGGATCCTGTGCGCAGGTGCGAAGGATGCCCAAGAGGTCTCCTGGAGGAAGTTACATTTGAGCAGAGCCTGAACGAAGCGAGGAAGTGAACCGTGATGACCGATGGTATGAGGGAGGGTGGCTACGGGGAGAGAGCAGTCAAGGGCAGAGCAGGAATAGCAAGTGCAAAGGTCCTGAGGTCACACTGTCCCCGCTATGTTTAGGGGGAACATCAGTGAACAGTGAAGTGGTGGATCTTGTAGGTCACGAAAAGGATATGAGAAATTAGTTGCAATGAGATAGGAAACTGTTGAAAGTTTAAATCAGAAGACGGCTTACATTCTAAACAACATCCATGTTATTTATCCTTTATCATGGCAATGCAACGTAAGGATTATCATCTCCTTATTTTCAAACCGGGAAGATGCTGTTTAATGCTTTGCGGGTTTAAGTGTGACTCAAGATCTTTTTTCTGAGTCGTAAAGCCAATTTTGAACCTGCTTCTGTTTACCTCCAAACTCATGCCCTTAACCAAGTCTGTGTATTTTCAGCTTTTAGAAAGAGGTCTCTGGCAAAGATTTTAATCCTAAGTACCACTTAGTACAAAAACTCTTTCTCTATTTGCAAACAATATCCTGGCAACTTGGGTCTTCTGAGTGTTCAAAATCTAGGCTTTTTTTTTTTTTTATAAGCTCGCCAGAGTTAGGATCGCTTGCCCTTTTAGGTACTTGGAAGAAGGAAATCCAATAAGAAGGGAAGTGGAGGTGCCTGCACAGCTATGGTCCTAGATTCCTGGGATTCTATTACTGGGTCTGCACATTCACTTCAATAAATGTTTTGACAAAGCACCATTTCAGAGCAACTGCTTATTATTTATGGCTTTAAGGAAAGTAGTTTAAAAAGATGTGATATATTGTTTTCCAGTTCTGGGTCTTAACTCAGGTATAACACTGATTTACATCCCCAGTTTTCTTTTTCTTTTTCTTTTTGGATAGGGTTTCCCTAAGTTTCTGAGGCTGGCCTCTAACTTGCAATCCTTCTGCCTCAGCCTCCCTAGCAGCTGGTATTACAGGTATGTGCTACCACACCTGGCCATGTCCTACTTAATATTCCACTAAAACCAATATTAAGTATTAAAATCATGGGTGTTTCTGATAAGGACATCTTATGTTTATATCTAACAATTGAAAGGAAATACTATGTTTTTTTTTCATATAATACATTTTACCTTGCTTTTTCTCTCTCAAAACAATTAGAGGCTAAAAAAGGACCTAGTCGATTCTTTTCATCCATGCAGGCTGATTTTTATAGATTATAATAAGGGAGAGGTATTGGTGCACTTAAGGGCACTTAGGAGCAATTATATGAAAAATAAATTCTTTGCATTCTCATTTCCCTAAAATGATTGTGTAAAAAACTTTGCGGGGTAAACTTATGGTCTAGAACAGATAAAGCAAATGGTTCTAGCTTCCGTATTTGAACTTTAGAAACATCTTTTTAAAGAGAGAGAAAGAATTTTATTTTTTCATCTGGTTTTTGTTTTTCATCTATTTAGTTGTGTATGTGATGCTGGGGTTCAAACCCAGGTCCTTGCACATACCAGGCAAGAGCTCTACCACTGAGCCACCTCTCCAGCCCTGGGTATTCTCTTTATCAATACTCCAGTTCCAGAGACTGACGCCATTGGCTCTGTGATGGTTAGCTGACAGTTCCTTAAGTGACCTAAGCTTCTCTTTCCTCCTCTTAAACTCTGGAAAATAATCTCATTTCATCCTCATGACCACCTGAGGGTTTAAAGACACTGATGTCAAATATTTTGTGCTGTGCCTGGCACACAAAAGGGCTCAACAGAATCTGGAGCTTAGAAAAATAAGTCTTTTGTATTCAATAGTTTCTCCCTCCTTTATCAGCTTTGCCTGTTTGAGGAAGACTAGCTGTAAAGAGATTTAAATGGATTTAATTTTTTTCCCTTTAAAGTAATTTGAATGACCCTCGCCTTGCCTTCTGCCTAGAGGTTCTCAAACTTGAATGGCATCATTGGAATCACTGGGAAGCCTCTTAAACATAGATTGCTGGACCCTGTCCCCAGAGTTTCTGTTGCATAGGTTCTGATAACTCACATTTGTAAGAATTTCTCAAGTGCCGCTGATGCTACTCGTCTGGGACCATATTTGGAGAGCTACTGTTGGCTAGTTGGTATGAAACCCTTCTGCTCAGCCTGTGATTAGGTTATGGAACCCTGACCAAGGTTTAGAGCCATTTTTAGCCTTGGTTTTGTAGACTATAAAATGAGGGTAAAAAAAAATCTACTTAACAACAGGGTTACTAAGATGCTTTGATGAAATAATGCAAGTACCTGGGTGTGATGGCACACCCCTATAGTCTCAGTGATTTGGGAGGCTGAGGAAGTAGGATTTCAAGTTCAAGGCCAGCCTTGGAAACTTAGTGAGGTCCTAAGGAACTCAGCAAGACCCTCTCTCAAAATGAAAAAATAAAATGGGTGGGGATGTAGCTTTAGTGGTAAAGTGCCCCGGGTTCCAAAAAAAGAAAAAAAAAGCTTGCATAACATTTGTCAGGTAAAGATCTAGCATCTAGTGAATGCTCATAGTAGTAGATATTTCTAGCGTAAGGACTTACAAAAATAAACCTGTAATAATTTATGTACCAACTCAACTGTGGTACTGTGCCCAAAGAACTGACAAAAAAATTATTTTGGGGAATGTCTATGAGAATGTTTCTAGAAGAGATCAGCATTTGGAATTGGTCGATTGGCTGAAAATGACCGTCTCTTGGCAATGCAGGTGAGCATCATCCAACGTGTGTTCCTGCTCTGGACTACTTTCTCTGTTTGAGCTGGGATATCCATCTTCTCCTGCTCTGAGCTTTCCAGGCCTTCAGGCTTGGCCTGGGACCTATACACCATTAGCTCTCTGGCTTTCAGCTTTGCTGGGCCTTCAACAGATACAGGGAAGATCATGGGACTTCTCAGTATCCATAGGGACATGAGCCAATCACGCACAATACATCTCTTGCTATATGTATCCTATTGGTTCTGTCTAGGGAACTCTGACTAATTAATACAGCACCCTTTTAAAAAGCATCTAAACAACTAACAATAATAAAAACAATTCCTCATAATTTTGGGGGAATAGAATTGGCTTAGATGAAATTGCACTGGTTTAAACAAATGCAATTTTAGGCCTCAAGGAGGATTTCCAGAATTATTCACTTTAAAATCTGATGCATAACTGGTTCAGCCACTATGGAAAGCAGTATGGAGAATCCTCAAAAAATTAAGGATGGAACCACCTTACGACCCAGCTATCCCACTCCTGGGAATTTTCCCAAAAGATTTAGAATCAGCGTATTATAGTGATGTGGCTTCATCAATGTTTATAGCAGCTCAATTTACTATAGCTAGATTATGGAACCAACCCAGATGCCC